>JAOEHY010046044.1:0-10706 GCA_025447955.1 Psilopsiagon aurifrons
TATGGTTAAAAGATTTTTTTGTTTTTCTTATCTTCCCCCCCCCCCCATTTTTTTTTTTCCTTTTGGTTTCTTATGGATGCACTGCTAAGACAGCTCAAAAAATAGGTATAAGAATGAAATGGGAAGCTCTGTTCAAATTGCACAGGGAGAGTGAGCATCAGCATGCTGAAATGAAATCTTCCCCTCTTTGTACCTGTACTTCTCCGCCAAAAGAGAAGCTGACAAAAACAATGCTTGCAGTATCCCAGAAATAATGGAGATACTCTCAGATGACAAGATAGGCACATTAAAGAAAAGGTGAAAATGAATAGCACGCGTCCCTGTTTTACCTCCTATATAGCACTGTTTTCAGCAACACAAACATCAGAAAAGCAGGCACAGTCTTGTTGCTTATTCTTCTGGTTATTGCTCCCAGGATCTTATGTACTTCACATTAAACAGTTGTGAATTAAAGACAAAAGCAGTCCTGGGTATTGGAGACTCCTACTCTTTCACCTGTATGTGCTAAGCTCCTGGGTATGGAGTTAGGTGCTCTTGTTCTCACCTAGCCACAGTGAGTATCATGTTGAATTCTGCATATTCAGCTATTTGGACCGGAGTATGTGTATTTTTGTAGTTCTGAGAGCCCATATTACTGGGAAAACATAGTTTTCTAATGTCCACAGGATAACTCCACACTACCACTACTTTCTCTCATTATTCACAAATGTATATTATCTGATTTGATCCCTTTTACAGCCTGACAGGTAGTATTTACATCTGTCACCACAGTGAAATTCCAACATGAAGTTTCGTTTTCTATACCATTTTGTTAGCTACATACACAAAACTTTGTCCTTTGGTCTTTGCCACTCCGCCTTATGTTATAAAGTTCATTTCTATAGTCTTTCCCTGGAAAGTTTTCGGTTGCTTGGGGTGTGGTGAGGATGAGTGTCATTGTGTTTCTTTTGGGTTTTTGAGGGGGGTAGCCTTTCCAGTAACATATGAGTTGGGGTCTCAGATACAATTAGGATCTTCCCCACTAAACTTCAGGTCAGATGCTGCTGGCTAGAAGGATATCCCAGGACCTTGGATATCATACACAGGTCATATATACATATACGTCATAGTTTCACTATTCTAGCCCCTGTTTTTTTCTGTCTGGACAAACGGGTAAAATGACCAGACTTCTGATATTTCCAGCAGTAGGATCATTCTTTTGTGTTATTTGCTACTCCACTTTAGAGCTTCCTGAATCACAACCAGGGAGCTGTCTGTTTCCTCTTCACTGGAAACCTGCCTCTCTCAGACTCTTGTTGCTATGGAGTTACTGGCTGCCTTTCAGTTTGGAGATGTCTGACTTCTTTGGCCACTTCTACCTGTGGCATTTGATTCTTGTGTTGCTGCCTTCACTCTCAGCCCTGTGTCCCAGCTCCTTGGTACTACTCTTTTCTAGCTTACAGATCCATTCCATTTCACTTGTTAGTGTAATGTCTTTATTAAGCAGCACTCAGCCAATTTAGGCTGCAGAACAACTGTTACAAGGGGGCCCTGTTTGAGAGAGATGCGCATTCCTCAGGAGATGAGGCCACGCATTTCTAAACAAGGAAAGGTTTATATAGAAACCGAAGTTTGTTTCAAAATACTGGATTTGCTTTCTTTTTTCATTTAATAATTGGACTTCAGATGAAACAGAGATAGGAAGGACGTAGCATACACAATACACAAAAATAAGTGGAAACAAGGGGAGTGATTCAAGAAGAAAATTCAAAGCTTAGTTTTTCATTTCTGTAGCTTTGGTAATTGTCTTCAAGAATGTAAATGCATTTGATTCTTCTGAGGGAAAAACATTTCTTTTAACGAAATTTGTGCTATGATTATTTTTTTTGTAAATAATGACTCTTCAATGCTTCAATCTATTCCTTGCATACCAGATAGTCTCATCTTTCCATTATACTTCATAGCTGTGTTCAGTGGTTTTCATTTGCTAGCTTGCTCCTGTAAATGAAATCCATTAATCTGAAGCAAAAGCAATTATAACAAAGAACATAAAATATCAAATTATTAAGCTGATATCTTTCTCTGTCAAGATGAGTTACTTCAATTTATTCATCATCTCATAGAAACACTAAATTACTTTAGAAGGAGTATGTCCTGAATTTAAATCCAAGGACATATATAAGAGTATGTCTTGTACTTAAGAAGAAAAAAAAGCACTCAAGGATGATATCTGCGCTATGCCTGATATGGTAAAAGCTGACTGTTAAATGCTGAGATATTTCACTTCTGATTTAAAACATGACTCACACTGAATCAAAATTCACTAAGGTGAATTTCATTCCTGTCCAAAGTACCAAAATGAAGCATGAATGATGTGAGGCTATTCCATAAGCTGTGGCAGCACCTTTTTTCAGTGTGGGGAATGATCAGTATTTCAGCCTCTTAACTGAATGAGAGAGTGAATGGCAGAGGATCTCCTCTGAGGTCCAGGAGTGCCCAGGATATACCTGATTTATTTGAATTGCCATGAAACTGGGCAGGGGAACCCACATCACTTTGGCTTCCTTTCCTGAGTACCATAGAAGCAATCTTTTCAACTTCCTTCCTCTTGTCACAGTCAGAGCAAAGAGAAGGAGCTCAGCAATACAGAGTGCTATGTTTGTTTCCACATCATAGAATCATAGAATCAGCTAGGTTGGAAAAGACCTATAAGATCATTAAGTCCAACCTTTACCTCAGGAATCCATGGGGGATGAGCTTTTCTAGTGCTTCTCTCCCCAAACCTCCCAAGGACCTTTAAGCTTGCTGTGCCCAGAGGGAGGTGGAAGGCTTTGCTACAGCTCATGGGGCTACTGCCATGAGCACCAAGGCAGAATGTGCAGCAAATGCTGTGGGTCACTGCTTGCTGTGTTAGCAAAAGGTGTGTGCACATGGATGCATGCTATCCTATAAGATGGCAATCGTTCCCCTTGTTACAAAATCTTTCCATCACTGGAACTTCTCTTCATGGAAAACACAACTGAAAAAAACACATACAGTATTACTTTCTGTAACCTTCAATTTCAACATTGCACAAGACTAATTTTTTCTGTACTGACAGAATGTCAGTAATGACATGGACTTTCTCACAGCAGTGGTGAACTTCTATTTCACATATTGCATAAAATCTGATGTAACAAAAACCAACAAACACAACCCTTCAAAAAATAACCCAACCCCCCACCCAACCCTCTGAATACTTTTTATTTGTAGCTTTGAGTAAACCATAGGAGTTGTTGATATTCTGTTTTAGAAGTAAAAAATGAAAGTCTCACAAAAACCATGCTTTTGAGAGATCTGTTTACTGCCTTTATACAAATGCATAGTTCAGTGTTTTTATGTATCTGTACATACTCAAACATATTTTAAAATTGTATGCCCTTGAAATTGCTAAATCTGACAATGGCAAGAGGATGTCTTCAGAAACACTCAACTTATGTTATTTTGCTGAAAAACCCTGCTCCTTTTTCTAGAAGTGAGGCCTGGTTTTTACAATTGAAGTGATGGCAGGAAATGGGGAATTTTGCCCTGTCAGTTGGCTGTGACTAACCTAACATTATAATGTGCTTGGAATGAAATCCTTCTGTAGAAACACATGTATTCATATGGAGCAGACTGAGAAAGTCATGATATAAAGATAAAAGTACTTTCATTATAAGAATATACTCAAAGGAACATTGTCCTGGGTTCAGCAGTAGCATTCATTTTAGACCCTCTTAGTAGCTGTTGCAGTGCTGTGTTTTTGACTTTTGGCCTGGGAACAGCACTGATAACACCAATGTTGTTAGTTACCACTGAAATATTTAGTCTGACCAAGGACTTCCTGAGTCTCATGCTCTGCCAGGGAGGAGTGGAAGCCGGGAGGAAGCAGAGACAGGACATCTGCCCCAAACTAACCAAAGAAGTATTCCATACCACAGTGTGACATGCCCAGTATGGAAAAACTGGGGGCAGGGACCCAGAAGAGTTGGTTCAGTGCTTGATCAGGCTTGGTATCAGTCGGCGGGTGGTGAGCTGTTGTATTCTCTTCCCTTGTTGTTTCCCTTGTCATTATTATTACTGGTGTTAGCAGTAGTGGTCTTGTGTTATACCTTAGGTACTGGACTGTTCTTATCTCAATTCGTGGGAGTTACATTCTTTCTATTCTTCTCCCCATCTGTCTGGGAGCGGGGGGAGGAAAGGGGGGGGAGCTAACGACCTCTATGGCTGATTTACAGCTGGGCTTAAACCATGACAAACATGCAGTGCAAAGATGGAAGAGGATCTCTTGTTTTTTATAGAAACTGCTAGTTCAGAAGGGGATGTGCAATGCTACAGGAAGTAAGGCTACCCTTCCAGATAACAGGAGTCTTGAATACCCAAACTAAAAAAAAAATCATCTTGATCAGAAATCATGATGTTCTCAAAAAGACTATAAAAATCCAAGGGCTCTTTACTTCAGCATTGACTTTAAAAGCTGAAAAAAAAAAAAAAAAAACCAAAAACGTAGTGATATTTGCATTTTTAAAAGGGATTCAGTTTGTGGACTCTGCGAATTTTAATTGTCTCTGTATTGAAAGAGAACCAAAATACAGTTTGTGTGAAGTCTTTTTATCTGTAGTCTGTTCAATTTCCCATTTTCTGCACCTGATTTTCAAGAATAAATAGAAAAACAAAACCAGCTTCCAGAGGTAGTTCAGCCAGGTGAGAATCAGAGCATATTCCCTTAGGAAGCCCTGAGATAGTGGCATTCATGTCAACCTAATTCAATCAGTCAAACTTTTTTATAGGACAAACTGTTCTGAGAGATCAAAAAAATTATGATTTAGAAATTACATACTTCCTTGTTTTAATTGAGTTTGGTGTTCAGCTGAACATCGCTGTGTTGCCATGTCGCTGCATAAGGGCATGCTTCTTGCTTTTCCTTTCCATTTCTTGTGCTGTATGACATGGCTTTTTCAGAAAATACATTTATTAATGTCAAAACCTGTCTAGGAAAGTCTGGGACCACAGAAAACCCAAACAGCATTGTATGCTTAGCACCATGATATCACAAATACATAGAGCTACACATTGAACAACCTGCAAGAAAACAGTATTTATGATAGATGGTTGAAAATATTCTTATTAAAGTCAAATTTATTAATCTAAATCACTTTTTTACTCACTTCCATAGAGAAATTTCAAGTTAGAAAAGTCTTTATTCACTATTCCTTATCTAAGTGCAATTTCTCCCTTTAGCTCACAGTACCTACATATAAAAGGAAAATAAAATTGAAAACTATTATTGAAACTGTGGTGCTAGATATTTATGAAACCTATTGAAGAGAGGAAAGAACCTCTGTCTGTCTCTTGCATCAGGTTTTGCTCTGTGCTGGATATCAGTGGAATTATACTGGTACTCACGGGTGAAAGTGAGCCAAATGTCAATCTTGAAGGGACTTTAATGACAGTAGAGCACAGTGGAACAGAAACTGTGGTCTGTGAGCATGCTGTGGACCATCCTTTGGGTACATCCTTGCCAAAGCAGTGGCCAAGGTTCTGTTTTTATTTACTTCTTTGTATAAATGCTAACTGTGAAAAGTCTCTACAGGATTTTCTGAGAACAATGCCAGTCCCATTTGCTTAACGAAAGGATGATTGTTGATTTTGCTGGAAAAATACTTTTTTAACTTCATGAACTAAAACAAAACACAATATCTAAGCTGACTACTGAAACTTGAATCACTATTAGATGTAAAGTTGTACTGTGTTACTGAAATACATCTTTAAACTTTGCAATGCAACATGTTTCCTTTTAGTCTTTCTGTCACAGACACGTCAGAGTGAAAAAAAAAAAAAAAGAAACCCTAAAATAAAGATTTTGGTTGAGGAACCTTCATTTGTTACTGTGTTTATTTTGAGGACTGGATGGGGGGTATTATTTATTTAAGCTGGACAGACTGAAAGCCTTAAATTTCCCATTTGTTTTTCTTCTTTAACATTTTTAGGTGACAATTTGCCATAAGAATCACCTGTGATCAGGGCCCTAAGAGTCAGATACTCTCACTGGCTTAAGTAGGGTACAATTGTTTCTACTTCCAAAACCGGGGAGAGGAATAATGCAAATATTCCGATCCCAGCCGGCACCAACGGCCCCACCGCAGGGCAAAGCTGAGCCTCTCAGCCACGTGCGGGCGCCTCGGGGAAAGCCTGGGTATGGAACAGCAAACGGTGCCCGGCAGCCAGGGCTGAGGGGAAGCGGGTGAGAAACAGCCCTGCGAGCCCCGAGGGCAGAGCGGGAGGACGGCGGGAGGGGCTCCGGGCGTCCGGCGGCACCGGGAGGGACCCCGGTGGGAGGGGATTTCCCTGCGGCCCGTGGGAACGCCTCAGGCTGGATCCGGAAAAAGCCTGAGGGGGAACGAATGGCAGAGAGGAGCTGCTATGGGCTGACCACAGTCTCTCATTCCCCATCCCCCTGCACCTGTGGGTGTTTGACAGCCAGTCCAGGTTAACCACCAGACCATGGAACCAGGGATTTTTAAAAGCACTCAAAGATGCTTCCTACTCTCTGGTTTGAAGGTGGTGTTGTGCCCTGCCCACTCCTACTTTACATCAACTAGATTTCCACTCCAAAAAAGTATTCCATTCAATCCATAGATGAGACGTAATGCAGTCTAAAAAGGTGCTGACCTGAATGATCAGACATTGTGACCCTTAGGGCAAACATGCATTGAAAAATAAGTCAAGAGACAACCTCAGGATGCTAAGCTTTCTGGCTTCTATCTGACAAAGCATTGTAACAAGCTCCCCAGCCTAGAACAATTGACCTCAGTCCAAAGACCTTGAAAGCAATGACGGTGTGTAATACCATAATTATAAGGAACACTGTAATAAAGAGTTCAATTTTGAATGGAGAATATTTACGTATTAAAAAAAATGATTCACATTAGACAAAACTGCCACACGTTTAATAAGCATTTAATAAACAATAAAAACAATAAGATAAAAGTTACAATCAGCTCTCTTCATTCTTCTGTATTCGTTTAAGCATCGTTTGTTTAAACATAATTTGTTATTATTGCCATACCATTGAGAAACAATTACTGTGCTCAGAGCAACAAGGAGCATTGGCAATGAAATGCTGACAAACATCTTAATTGTAAATCTCTGAAGATTAGATTCATATTAATATGGAAATTAAATTTTAAAAAGCTAATGATGGACTTTGGAGTCTGTTATCCTGCATCCTAAGCACTTAGATCAAATGTTTCATCAGTATTCCTGAGGAGATTGCCTTTATTTTATTTCAGAAAGTAATGGCCTATTTGCTTAATAGATGTATATTAGAGGTATTTCTGGTTTAGTGCAACACTGGAAATTGTGTCTCTGCTAAAGCATTACTGAAACCACTGACTCACACCTGGCATATTAGTCAGTGAATGGGTCATGCAGGTTGTACTGGGATTCCAGCAAAGGGATTACATATTGCCTATGGCTAGCTGTGTGCCACTGGATTTTCTTCCTCTTTATATTGGATATGGCTACTCTGAGGGCAGGGATTGCTCTGCAGTATGGTCCAGATCCTCCTGGTCCCTCACTTACCCAGGTCATGACCAGACAATACATAATAGCAGTGTAGAGTTCCTCCCACCCCAAACTGGTCCCCACAGCCAGCATACACTCCTGGTTCCCACAGTTACGGATACATCTTTTTTCTCCCTAAAAATATTCAAACTTTGCAAAGGCACATATAGAAAACACTGGATTTTACTAGGAAATCCAAGCTCTAGAGATAGCTTTATTTTTTTTTTTTTTTTTTTTTGTTAAAGTACTTGTGTCATTTGCATTCTCAGCTTCATGAGGAGATATATATTTCATGAAGAGATGCTTTTAAATGTTCCTCTTTGAAGCTTTCATTACTCTGTGGATTCTTAAGAAGTATCTTTAAAGAAATATCGAGCATAGGCAGGCAGGTAGATAATATACACGTCTTCAAAGTACGTGTCATTTTCTGTCTTAAGACAATCATTCATACTAAATTGGTAGTGTATTATAGTTCAGGAAATCCTAGTAGAGAAGTCATTATAATCAGCAACCTTAATTACCAGAAGAACAGGCTTGTGTTCATGTGAGACAAGATTTTTTTTTTTAATTTGGGAGTCATTCTTTCTTCTTCTCTCTTCTCCTTATCTGAAGCCAAAAATTTTCAAGCAGCTTGTCATCAGATATATCTAAAGTACATACATCCCTAATGGATGGCATCTGGTAAATTCTTTTCAATGTCTTACAGTAAGGAGCAGCTGCAGCAAGCAGCTGCAATTTGCTTGATGTGGTTCATCAAGGTTTCATTAACAACAATGGCACGTACCCAGGATGCATTAATATTATCTGTCTTTGAGTATTCTTGATAATAGGGCATAACAATTTTTATACTATTGGATTAGGTTAGAAAGGGCCAGTTTGACTGGGTAATAGGGTTTGTATAAAAATATGCTAAGATGGCTCTTCAATTTAAAATTGTTTTTCAGAAGTTTCTTCAAATCGCTTAAGTTCATACGTTGTCAACTGGGGCAGTATTTTCTGTAGAAAGACTTAAATAATAAGCTAGGATTTAGAAGAAAGGGAAAGAGCTTTGTTTTTCTAATGAGAAGCCTCATAAGAAAATGAGTTATCTTAATGTCATAAAAGCCTCCCAACCAATATTAATGAATGAAATGATCAGATTTTCCTGTCTGGGTTCACCTGTAGGAATAACGACCAGGGAAGGTGTATTATAATAAACACCTAGACTACATACTGAGAGCATTACATAGCGTTTTTAAAACCTGAATTAGTAACTTGAGAACAGAAATTTCACTACCTGAGATGATAAATGAATGAAGCTCTACAAAGAAATCTTCCAACAGACTCTGTTTAAAATAAAATCTGTGATTTAATCACTTAGCAGCAGATAGTATTTTCTTAAGTTCCCATTTTTGTATATTATGACTTTATTATTTTACATATTCATTGTTCAAAAAGTAGCACTTAAAATTGAAAACATATGTTATTTGCTTAAGTATAGCATCAAGAAGGAAAGCAGGCATGCTAGTTGTTCTTACAGGTGTTTTCTAAGGACTGGATACTTCAGGCATAGTTACTCTTTCGCTCTTCCCTTTCTTATCCAAATCTTCAATTAAACAGTCATCTGCAAACTCCTTTATTCTTAATTTGGCTGGCATGCACTTCCAGCTTGATATGTCTTATCACTTAACTCCATTACTAAGACATAATTATTCATTAGTAATGAGCACATATAAGTTCCAGAGTAACGCTAGATATCGATGATGCAATTATCCATTGGACGTCTTCATTTCTTTTGGCTCCAGACATGACTACTTGTTGTAATCAGTATGATGGGCTCACATGGCATTCATTTCCAGGATTCCTGTTGATAATCCACATGTAGAAATTCACTCCCTTTACCTGTCCAAAATTGTCTAAAGTCAATTGTGCCCATTTTTGCACAGAAAATCTAGCAATGGCATTTATGGTTTTATCCATTGGTACAGTTCTAGGATTAAAAAATGAGCAATGATTTCCTATTACTTCCCCAAGAAGTTATCTAAGCTTGGAAAGGTCTGTTTTGAACTGTATTCTCAAGTTTCTTTTTCCTGCATGAGTACTTACAGTATCAAACTGGAAAAATGTGTAATCCAGTCAGTGCTCTGTGTGTAGAAATGCTAAGGAAGTTGTCTCATTTGTTAATGTAAAAATCCTCTCTGGGTCAGTGTTCCAACATGAGGGTTATGAGTATGATTGATTTAGTGTCAGTATTTGTGTCATGATACACATGCAAAATAACATAAGCTCTACTCTGCCTTAGAAGATTCCAGAAATTTCAATTTTCCAAGATTAGTGTTTTATTAATTCTTGTCTCTAAATTGAAGAGACATCAATTTGACAGGTGGACTGCTTGGTGGATAAAGAACTGGCTGGATGGCCACACGCAAAGAGTTGTGGTCAATGGCTCAATGTCCAGCTGGAGACCAGTAATAAGTGGTGACCCTCAGGGATTGGTGTTGAGGCTGGTGTTGTTCAGCATCTTTGTCAGTGACAGACAGTGGGATTGAGTGCGCCCTCAGCAATTTTGTCGATGACACCAAGCTGTGTGGTTTGGTTGATATGCTGGAGGGAAGTAATGCCATTGACAGGGATCTTGACACGCTTGTGAGGTGGGTTGATGCCAACCTGATGAAGTTCAACCATGACAAGTGCAAGGTCCTACCCATGGGTCAGAGCAATCCCAGGCACAGCTACAGGTTAGGAGGAGAGGAGACTGAGAGCAGCCCTGAGGAGAAGGACTTGGGGGTGTTGATTGATGAAAAAAATGAACATGAGCCGACAGTGTGAGCTCGCAGCCCAGAAAGCCAACCGCATCCTGGGCTACATCAAAAGGAGTGTGACCAGAAGGTTGAACAAGGTGATCCTGCCCCTCTACTCTGCTTTTGTCAGACCTCACTTGGAGTATTGCATGCAGTTCTGCTGTCCTCAACAGAAAAAGGACATGGAAGTGTTGGAACAAATCCAGAGGAGGGCCTCAAGGATGATCAGGAGCACTTCCCATATGAAGATAGGATGAGAAAGTTGGGGCTGTTCAGACTGGAGTAAAGAAGGCTGCTTGGAGACCTCATAGCAGCCTTCCAGTATCTGAAGGGGGCCTATAGGGATGCTGGGGAGGGACTCTT
>JAOEHY010046046.1:0-17096 GCA_025447955.1 Psilopsiagon aurifrons
GGGATTTTTTTTTCGTTTGTTTTTTTTTTTTTTTAAGTGATTCAGTAAATGTTGTAGAAGTCAAGCATGAATTAACTCTGTATGATCATATTTGCCTGGAGGTTTTGCTTAATGTGGGATTGGCTTAAAAACTGACAATGGCTTGCTTGCATAAAGCTTGTTTTGTCTTTTCAGAGCTAACTTTCTTTTTCTGGCTTTGAACATTGGCATAAGGTTTCTGTCATACCAGCTGTATTATTGTTAGCAGTGAGAGCGCTGTTAATTTTACCAGTGACAGTGCAGGACACTACTAAATCAAAAGATAAACTGTTTTTGTGTTGTGCCGAGCACATGTATAAACCTGCCCAAGGCAAAGCCAAGGAGTTGCGTTTCCCACAGTCAGCTGCCTTGCTCAAGGGTTGAGCTTGACACCTCCTTGTAGGGCTATCCGAGGCGAAGGATTCTAAACTGATAATTCAGTTTAGAATCATGCAAGTTCCAATGAGTTAACCTCAGAAACCAAGTGGCTCGTGGTTTGGGTTTTTTTCCCCTTTGTATGTGAATGTACGGGGAGCAGAGGGAATCCAGAGCAGAGACGGGAGAGTGTGGGGAATTCCAGCTGGGTGCCTGGTGTGGGGGCACCAGCCCCTTTGCTGCTGGGTGACACGTCCTGGATGATGAGCAATAGGTGGGATAAATAGGGTAACTATCCTGTGGATTAAAAAAAGATAAATACCCTTTCGGGAAAAGAAGTGCAAATTTTGAAGGATGAATCATTACTGCTCAGCAGGGGTTTAATGACAGGCAAGTGGAAAGATAATGTAAGTAGGGAATGAAGACTGAGCAGGAGGAAAAGGTATGAAAGAATATGCACAAATGTACAAGACAGATAAAACCCATAAACTTGACAGCCTGTCTAAACAGGCTTAAACTAAAGACGTAAAGGTTAATGGTAACAGTGTTTGTGGTTTGCTCTTTCTTCCTGCCAGTAGGCCAAAACGATAAGAACGGTAGCTATCTGAACTGTGCTGGCCTGCCTATGGCAAATGTGAGGGAAATTGAGGAAAGTCTTTAAAAGGCTTGTGGCATTGCTTTTGGCTGTTGTGGTGTTTTGCTAGCTGCATTTGAAAATGCAGCTAGAAAAGAAGGTACTATGAGTGGCAGGCAGTACTTCAGATGGATGCCTGTGCCCATGTCAAAACTCGCATTCTTTGGTGGGAAGATCTGCCTGAGGAGAAGCAGACAGAAGAACTCTTTTGGTGAAGATGAATGCCTAGGCTTTAGTATTTCTGGATTATTTATTCCAAATACTTAGAAATATTAACAGGCCTATTTAGCACTTGAAAGAATTAATTTGGTAATTTATTTGGCTGTCTGTTGCAGGTCGTTTGGCTTGATGGTTAAAGAAGGAGAATTGGAGCTAAGATTCATGTGAATAAATAATTCATGTGTAGGAAGGGGAAGAAGTTGTTGCTAGCCATCTTAGTTTGGGTCAACCCCCTCCTGGCATAGTCTTTTCATGCTTAACTTGTAACTGCAGTTCATTGCCCCTGTTTAATTGCTTGTCTTGAGAGAAACTATGTTTTCGTGACACTTATTTCTAAATACCAGTGTCTTCAGCAGAGGAAAACCAATTTTGCTTATAAACAAAATCAGATTAAAAGCACAAGCTACAGATTTTCTGTTAGTCGCCAATTTCTAAGTGGTTGAATTTGGTGTAGGAAAGAAAGCAGGTTTTGGGGAAAGACTTCTCGCAGGCTGCTCTTCCCCTCTCGAGGAAGAAAATTACAAGGGAGACATTAGAGAGCAAGTGCTGGGTGTAAAATGTTTTGGTCTCAACTGAAATTTTTATTTGAAAACAAATAAGGGAGTTTAGTGAATTTCTGTTGTAAAACGTGTCTGAGTAGTTTGCTTGCTTGCAAGAGAACAAGAACAGTATTCTTGTTAGTGCTAGGCTGGTACTGATGCTGATATTTTCACAGTGAACTTATTAGGATTCATGGCTATGGAGTTTCTGCTTCTCTGTGCCCCACCCCACTGTGAAAATGGAGTGGGAAAAGAAACTTTTTCAGTGATGTAGAAAGGAAGGCTTGCCTCTGAGGTAGAAAGAAATGATCAGTCTTGCCCCAGGAGATGGTCCTGTTGAGGATGTTCATGTCATCACCTATCCCACTTGTGGCAGTCTATAATACGTAGAAAATTCAGCATTAAAAAGACTATAAAGTGTGCAAAGCAAGTGATGTGAAGTTTTACGGAATAAAGTATTATTCTAGGAAGGCTTTAATTATTTTTTCCCTCCATTTTAAAACATTGAAGGAATATGGAATTTTCCTTCAGAAATTACAAATTATTTTGTCTCTTATTCTGAACTCTTGCAGACCTTTGAAACTGCATTTGGGACAATGCAGGAAAGACTGTCTAATGATAATTGTAAAGGAAGTCTTGTCTATACAGTGAACCCTGATGACAATACAGAGTGAGGTGTTTGTTATGTTCCCCCCCCCAGTAAATATAAGTTTGTCTTCTGTTGGAAGTAGAACTACTTGAGTAAAGCCATTTGCCGGTAATCAGGAAAAAAAATTGTCTACGTCTATACTGTAGAAGAAAAATACTGATATTAACTATTTTTCTCCAATTAAGGTTACTTGAAAAGGTGAATATACATTTTTAAGTGCTGCTTCCTTCTGCTCTGAGGGACCTCCTCTCCCGTTTTTCCTTTGGTCACAAAAGATTCCACATAGAGCTTGTTTGCCCTTTCAGTGAAATGCGATTGGAAAGGCTTTGAACGATGTTTATTACCACTTTTGTTACTCTACCTATCATTTCCATGTTTGTTTTGACTGCAATGATAGCCTCATTTTTTTTTCCCCCTAATTGAATCCACATGTTGAGGATTGCTACTGTTCTGTGGTGCAAACTGTTTTTTTATTTTGTGGTGTGCATGGGGAAGTCTTTGAAATAGTGTCTACATGTAGTATTTCAGACTATTGACTACTTTTTTTCAGCTTAATTAGCTCTATTGCTTTTGTTGGGTCTTGGTGCTGGCAGTAGTCAAGCATGCCTCTGTTGTTTCATATACATAAAAGCTTTGAATAGGTCTCCTTTTAGATGACCACTCATCTGTCAACACCTACTGATTGTTTGGGTTTTGTTTGTTTGCTTTTCTTTTAAATTACTTTATTTACTATATTTTCTTGTTGGTTCCTCCCTAACCTAAACACATTGCGGTGGTCAGAGTCATGTTTTTTCTCTTAAGCTGGCATTAGCCCAGGTGGTTTTGTGGCAAGGGGAAATGCTGAAGGCTGTCCACAATGCACATGCTTCCCACTCAGCCTCTCTCCACCCTGTGGGCCCAGAGCTACCAGTGGGGTCCTCTGTGCTAAAGAAATTCTGTATTTAAAAAGCTATTATATGCAAGTTTTGTGAGAACAGAAGCTAAAGGTGTGGAAAAGAGAACTCTCTCTGTGCCAACCAAGAGAAGAGGCAAGTTCAGCCAAACAGGGGAGAAAGTGTGTGTATATGTGTGTGTATGCGCATATATATATGTATATATATATACACATGTATTTTTTTAATGTGTCATTTTTTTGGAGGAGTTGTTTTTCTTTAAATATATTTTTATTGTAGTTATGTTTGACTCTGAGCATGATAAGCGTGCTGTTTGGGTGGTAACTTGGTAACACAAGATTTAACATATCCTTTAATAATGTGGCTTGTCACAGGAACAAGGCTAAAGCAGTGCAAATAACAATGATCTGGTCTAGCTGTAAGTTTGCATCTTTTAGCAAAACTTAACTTAGTAGTGAAGTGGTGAGAAGAATTTTTCAGGTGGTGCTTGGGATGCATAACTTCTTATATAATGTTATGTACTATTTAATTCCCAAACATGTCAAAAGCAAATATTGTAATTTCTGCTGGTTTATTTTTTTTTCTAACTAACATTGCGGTGTTTAGCATTACATTCACCAGTTATACTGTGCTCTTTTCCTTGTGTGCATATGTATTTAAAAGAACAGGGGCTCTTTATGATTTTGACATTTGTAGGTGCAAGTTTGAAGTGTTAAGCAGTTATTACTGCATAGGAAGGAGGGCTTTCATGTCACAGCTGGTTTTTGAATGAAAGCAAGAGAGTGGCTTTGAATCGGTTGAACATGGATTTTGTTCTTGCAGAAATACTGCTCACTTAGTCAATACAAGTCTAGACAGTGCCATTTGTTTCTACTTGTATTACTGATGGTTTTGTTTGGAAGGCTTTGATTTCTGAAGTTTGGAGTTATGTTTTTCTTCTGGAATAGAAATGTGTTCTTACTAGCCATTTAAGCATTGCTTTCTATTGCACAAATGATAAGAAAGTAGAAGTATGTTGGATATGAAAAATCAGTGTGCTGACTTTCATAGGGCAATTCTGCTGTTTTTTTTTTTTCAGATCAAGTATGGAATTGTTGAGGAAGAAAACTAATGCATCCTTGGACTCCTGAAGGAAGAGCTTTCCCAATGGGACAGCTTTCAAGGTAAATAATTTGTCTGGATTGTTTACCTTGTCTCTTTAGTTTGGGTTTGCTTCTTTTTCTTGCCAAATCTGTTCGACAACTGGCTGCTATGTACAAGGCTTTTAGTATTATAATGTTTTAAGTGATAAATGTTCAAGCTAATCCCCTTCTTTTACTGTAAGACTTTATTTTTTTTAATTATTTTTTTTTAGAGTGTACTGATTAAGGAGAAATAAATTTTTTTGTAACAATTGAACCTTTCTTGTGGAATTTGCTGGTAAGCCCTGAAGATTTAGCCTACTTGTTTAGGAGGTAGCTGCTAAATAGAGAGCAATTTGATTTACATATAATTTCAGAATGAAAGAGAAGAGTAAACAAAATTTACTGTGTTACAATCTCTCTTACTTTTTAAATAAAACAGATCCAAATTGAGCTTCTATGGCAAGGGACTGTCACAGTATAATCATTATTAAATATTACATTACAGTGGCTTGTAGACATTTAGCACTGCTGTCATTTTGTTTGGATCTGCTCCCTTGGTTCCCATTTCCTAAATCCTATTTTTCTTTGATACTGGGGAATAATTCCCCGAGTGTTGTCCAGTGATTGCTTATGTATATGCACTTTGGTTTGTGAGTAATTTTATTCACTTGAGTAGCCCCACTGTACTCAGTGGGCCAACATGCACGCTTAAGAACTTGAGAATCCTGATGAGCATAAAGAATACAATTTGGGCGTGTAATGGTTGACAAACAGTTGTTGTTTTGTTTCTGGTCTCTTAGGACTCATTTGCATTGCCTCCAGTGGCAACTTTTGTGAGCATTGGTAGGGATGGTCTAGAAGCAGGAGGCAGTCACATCAAATCCCAGCCTGCAAAACTTGTCACATATCTGTCGTAGTGACACAGATTGCAGATGCAAGGATAAATCTTTCTTTTTTTTTTTTTAATAAATCCATGTGTTGCTTGACTTCATTTGAATGTAGTGTTGTATAGCATTTATGTACTTCAGTTTGAGTATCTTCAATATAATAGAATGTAGCAAAGTGAAATCATTAGAAAATATTGGCACTTTTTAAATTGAGGAGATTTGGGTTTATTCAGAATCAGTATTTTGGAAATTAAAATGAGGGATCTGTTCCGTGTCCCCCCTCCCTCCCAGTAGTGTTTTGTATCTGACTCCTGAAAAATTAAAAACAAATGTCTAGCATTGCTGTAGTGCTTCTTAGTTGTCTGAGTAATTGTATTTACAGGAAAGTTAATTATGTTACTTGCTAGTCTCAGAATCAGTAAGATAGGCACTTTGGAAGTAAAACATCATTAATTAATTAGCTATTTACAACTTGAGAATTGTTGTGATCAGCAGCAGATGGTCACTTATACAGCCTTAACAGAATTTAGTAGGCAGTGGCTTTTGTGGCATCTAGCTTTTCAAATCTTTCATCTCTTCAGAAATAGTTAAGATGCTTCAAAGATTTGTTTCAAGATTGTCACCTGTTTAGAAGCAGTTCCATTTAGTCAGCATTGCAGAATTGTAAGCTGTAAGTAAGGGTCTTGCATCAAGTATTCAACTTATCAGGAAGGTGGTTAAGCTACAGGTTTGAGAAGGTTTATTTGGCATGGCTGGTAATCCTGATACAGTTTGCATTCTTCTTTTCCATTTCTAGCCAACATTTTAAAACCGTTAAATGCTGTGTATTGGGTTTTTTTTTTTTGAGGTGTTGGGGAGCAGGTTGGTTTGTTGGTTATAGGCACTAGTTGTGGAGTACGTGTGTTGGCATACAAGTGTGAATTGCATACCATTGTACATAGTTTTAGTGCAGAGTAAAGTGGAGTTAATGTCTTGATCAGAGATTGGTTTTGTCACTGGAATTAGACTTCTCGTTTTAAGTTCTGGACCATTAGGGTGGTCTTTTCTCCAGAAGAGTGCTGCTTTACAAACGTAACTGTTGATCTTACTGATGCTGTGTAACCTTCATGAAGTAAGAGATACAAGAGGGGAAGACAGTCGTGCTGAACTTGAGCATACAGCAAAGGAAAATTATGTAGCAGCCATCTAAAATTTATAACTTGTCCTTGTTTAAGTTTATGCAAGTCTGAGAAACTTTAACTCAGTTGAAGATTCACTTACAGTTAGTTTTTAATTCTCATCTGTAAGGAGTAAGAACAAAGTGGTGACTCAGTGGGAATAAGGTTGGCAGAGGCAGCCTTTAATTGAGGAGGAATTGGTCACTGTAAACCAATTATGTCTTATTTTTAATGATAGGTTTTGGAGAACAGCAAATGAGTGCAGTGTGATCTTGGCTGATAGTATGTGCTTTTCTTGTTGGATAAAGCCGGAGAGCCTGAGGATATGAAGTTGCAAACAGAAGTTTCACTGAATTTTTTTTCTCTCTTCTGAAGAGGAAAGAGTAAGTAGACTATGCAAGCAGAAGAAACTCCATGATTTTGCTGTGGATCTGATTAGGTGATTAGTTTGGATATATTTTGTCTTTGGTGTCTAACACAGTGCTTCCATTTTGTCATCATAGGAAGTCCGGTGAAGGGATTGGTAACTTTCAGGGTAGAGAAGAATCCCTCATGCTGTCTGTAGCTTGACATTTAATATTTTACAGCAAACTTAAGTTTAACATATTTGAACTTGTACTAGATAGGGTTAATAGGCTAGAACAAAAGGTCATAGCATAAGGCATTAGGCTTAATTAAGGGAGAGCAGGAGTGGCAGGAGTATGTGACAGTTAAATGGGTTTCCCACAGACTAATGTCTGTTACAGTGCAACCATGCCTCGACTTAAGTGGGTTATTTTGTGCAAAGGGCAGCAGTGATTAGCAGTTTGACATGCCAGACGTTTCTGGCCAATCCCATCTGTTTTAGAGGTTAAAAAGCATACCTTTATGAGCTGATAGATTGATTTGTGTGCCTGTCTGGTAAAGATTAGAAGTCCAAGGCCGATGCTGTAAATGCCAGTTATGGAATATTGTACTTTCTTAGTTGCTCTTTGTTTAAACTGCTAACTGTGTTGTAATGGGGTTAACAGCTATAAAAGTGACCGTGCAACACGAAGAATACAGCAGGGCTGCTGCAGCGGCAAGTGTTTTGAACCAGAGAGGTTTGGGAGAAACAGTTCCTTCTTGATTCAGGTTTGTTTTGAATGCCAGCCTGTAGGATTTGGTCCCTTGCCAGTGCTTCACTTGGAAGGGGGATCTAGCTGACTGTGCTACTCCTTAGGGCTCACACATTTTTGTTATAGCAGTTGTTGTTAATGTGCTTGTCCAGAGGTTACCTGCCTCAGCGTGAGCTCCAGTTCCAGGCATGGTCAGCTAGAGGAGAACTTCAGCTCTTAAAAGATTTTCGTATTTATCTTAACTTTGTTACACGGTCTGTATCTTTTCCACTCTGTTGCTGAAGTGGAGTGATACATGTGTATTCTGTTGTTTTCTCCTTTACTGCTGTTACTCTCCGGATAGTTCCGGTGACTGCATTATGAGGTTGCCTTCTAAGCCTAAAATAAGATAGCACAGTAAGTCTTGACTGTGTTTCTCGTCATCTTTATGACTTTGTAAAAATCAAAGTTACATTACTATTAATGTAAGACTATTAATAAATCATTGATGCAATAAAACTGTTTTTGATAATGTTCAAGGTTCATACATAGTTGAAGGTGATTATCCTATTTTAAAATCAAGTAGAGGTCAGACTGTATTGTAACATAACTGACTGTGGCCCAAATGATACACTGTAGCTTCAAGATCAGCGACAGCCTTCCTCACTTTAAATAAATACGCACTTTTGAATTAAATTGTTAACTGTAAATGCAGTTTGTGGTGACGTACTGATTGTCTTCCTTCGTATTTTGTGAAAAGCACAGAGATGTGCTCACTTAAAAGTAATGATTAAAGCTCTCTTCTTTCTTTTTTTTTTTTTAAAAAAGACATTATTTAAGTTTTCCCTGTTCTCTCTCTTGGTGCCATTCAAGCAGTAACACTTGTAGCTGAATATAACTGAGAAATAAAACTGCATTAAATTAATATTTGGCACCTTGCATTTAACATTCCTACATTAATTTTTATAGTCGGTCTTCTGTCTAAAATTTCCTGGCTTTCTCCTTGCAAACACAATTTCCTCCATTTAAAGGAAAATAAAAGTAAAAATTGAAGGTAGTAATGACTTGATATTGATACTATGGAGATTGCTCCACATACATGAAGTATACTTTTGCTGTAACAGCTGTGGCCTGTTCCTGAAGAGATTTACTAATTTGTGGTCTGTGAGTGACTTGTCTTCATCTTATCTTATTTTGTAAGAGTCACCTTAGTTTTTCTTTTTTTTTTTTCTCATGGAAGTCTCTTCTTTTTGAAATACCCAGAAATATTTTCAGTGTCCTTTAGGATGAGCAAGATACCATCATTATCTTGTGGTTTATTTAGTAACATGGAGCTGAAATGGGCATATGCAGCATCATGTTCTCTATGGAATAATATCTATTTAAATGATTTGAATCTAATACATATTTACGTAAAAACCATCTTGCCCTTCTCTGTAGGGAGAGAAGGTGAACAAGCATAAATTTTATAATACTCATTGCTTCTCTTGTACTAAATCATACTTAAATTGCAGAAGGTTGTTGGCTTGAGAGTTGTATAAAAAGTGCTTGGCTAGTAAAGTGCGGGTGCAGGGAGATTGATCTAATTTAACGCTAAGAAAATGTTGTCAGCTGCACTGCATTGATACGGGATTGCCTAAATCCAAAAGCTGTACCTTAGATTTTCATATACGTATATTTGTAATATTTCTGTGGTTATAATACACAAAGCACAATCCTGAAATGATCCATTAGTGCAGTGTGTATGTATGCAGTATTTTTGGTGAATCTGATTGCTATTGATCATACCCAAGCCATTATCTAATATCTTGGGAGTGGGATGGACACTGTGTCTGCTTTTCTGCTGTTTCAAGGCAGAGCATTCTTTATGAAGTGTCTTGCAACAGTCATTGTTAAAATCTTGATAATTGCTGCATGAATGTAATTAGTATTTCCTGATCTAAGAATAGTGTGAATAGAATAATAAATGTTTTCAAGTAGTATGGTAGAGATTGTACTTAGGACTTTGTACAGAATATTTTCTCCCCATAAGGATATGTTCTAGTTTTGTTGATGAAAGTGGAAGTCTGTGTGGTGATTTTTATTGGGATTTGGCTTCTCTGTGAGTCTGCACAGTTCATGAAGCTCAGTGATGTGGAGTCAGTATGATGGCTTCTTTTCTACCGTTCCATCACTGGGTAAATCTCAGCAAAAAACCAGTTAACATTATTGAATGTAACAGGACTATCAAATGTTCTGTTATTGTCAGTGAATTAGCTGTGGGTTTTTCTGTTGTTTTCTTTTGTGGGTTTTTTTTTTGTTTTGTTTGGGGTTTTTATTGTAATATCTCTTCTTTTGCATTGCGCCTTTCAGTTGGAATATGGTAAAATATTTGTGTAAGGTATTCATACAGCTTGACTGGCCATGAGGCGTTAAAAACAATTCTGAAGTGTCCATTGTTTTCGACTTCAGATAGTGTTCAAAAAAGGAAAGGATGCAGTCACAGTCTTTGTTGTTTCAGAGATTTGCTTTTTTCAGGTAATTGATGGGAAGATGAGCACTTGATTGGTATCCCTGACCCTTTGAAAGAGTAAAAATGATGATGCACCATATGCTTGTGTGAACTGTCTGACTACGGATTTCTCCTTATTTTAGATTTCCACACTCTTTGACCTTGTAGTTGATGACTTTGGTCTGGAACAATTTCAAAGTCATGTAAATGAGTGCAATTAAGGTATTGCATATCATCTTGGAGAGTTCACAGAGATGCTTATTGGCTAGAAAGGTTTGTTTACTTAATATGGAAGGTTAATATAAGGTTAAATTTTACTGTCTAAAATGGCTTCATTATGTTACTATTTAGTAGCTGAAGAAAATAGTGCTTGAAAAGGCAAATAATAGTTTTATTTGACCTCCATATGTTTCCTGTAGCTTGCATTTATTGGGAAAATTTATCTTCATTGCATAGTCTTATTACAGCTTTCCTTTTTCCTTGTCCTACAAAGGGATCCTCTCAGAACTATTTCCAGGCTTTTGTGTAGGAAAGGGGCTACATTAAGGAAGGAAGTGCAAAAATACTTGACAATAATCACTATAAGTAGTCTATCCACTTCTGTCTTTTGTTCACCCTCCTTATTTTTGCAAGAATGGGATTCATGCTTTGTTTCTTGCTGTTGCTTTTGTCTTTATTCCCCCTGCTGCTGAAATAAGGTGAAAAAGCAGTGTAAAACATCAGGGTAGAGCAGCAAGCTACTGTTTTCTGCCTTAGTTTTTCAGGCAATAGGAAAAACAGGGCCTAGGCCTATATTTTCTCATCTGTAGATGTCAACTTTGAATGTAATTGGTTTGCTTATCATTGTGGAAAAAAGGTTGCTTGCCCTGTTAATTCAATAAATAGTCTTATGGGACTATTTGTAGTTTCTGGAGATACCTATAACTACTAAGCAAGAGCATCTTTCCCCTCCCATTTTTGTAAGAGCTGAAGGCTTTCCATCCTACTGTGTGCTTACTAAATGTGCAGGTAGGGCCACAGTTTTGTTTTTCTTGAAGTCATAACAACAATTATAACTTGAAGTGAACTAAAGGTGCTTTCAGAAGAGAGAGAAGCAAAATCTCTTGGGCTAGATGTGAAAAGGAGCTAAAGTTCAAAATTGGAACATAATAAACTAAAAGGGGGGAAGAGATGGGGTGGAGGAACACCACAGATAAACATGAAATCCTTTACCATTGAAATTTGAAGGAACAGTACTATTAACTTCGGAAAGGCCAAAATTTCACCTGAATTCCAAGATTGTAAATTAAACTCCCAGAACTCCCTGAGTAATGGAGTAGTAATGAATGGTTGTGGGATAGAAAGACAAACCAACTGAAAAATACACTTTGTTACTTCAGTACTTGTTACTACTTTCCTTATTTGGAAGGGAAGAATCTCTGTCTTTGCCGTTTGCTTTTGTTAACATGCTAAGGGCAAATCTGTTCTGACCTGCCCAATGGTGGCCAAGTAAGAGTGCAGAAATTCTTGAAGAAATATTTCCCCTTGCTGGTGGAGGTCAAGATGATTTCTCGAGAGTCTGTCCTGGGCCTCTCAACTTACTGGTGTTTAATTTTCTGCTACCTGAAGTTTTATCCAGCTATAAAAGAAATGCAAAAAAGAACATTTAATAAACTGTGCTGATAGCATTTTGTAACCTCTTTGCACTTGCTCTCATAGGTTTAACTGGCAAGATGAAGAGATAACAAGGTTGTGCAGAATCACATTTACTGTTTACTGAACTCTGGCTTGTGTTTGGTTTGCGATGTCAATCATGAAAGTTTGATCCTGTTTTTTGGATATAGCTCTTCAACGCTGCTGTCTTGCGTGGCTGCTCACAAACTTCTTTTCTTTTTAAAGTTTGTCATCTAGTTTGTCATCTCCCCAAGGCTGTGTTGGCATGCATATGACCAAACTGGCTTTTTTCTGAAATGCATAAAAAGACAGTTCCCAAAACTTTATCTTCTAGACCTCGGGTATTATCATTAGTAATTTTCTACTGTGAATTCTCTTAATGGAAAAAGAGTCTGATCAGTATGCCCTTCAGGCTTTCCAGGCAGTTTCATTTCTGCATTACCTTGCTCTGGTTTTGTTTTCCAAGTATTCTAATGTAAAGTAGAGGAGATGAACAGTATTTGGACGCTACTTTTGGGGTAATCCTGAGTATGTTGGGTTGCAGTGATGCATGGTTCCTCTAGCTCTGATGTCCTCAGAGCTTTGCCTGAGCAAATACCAGCATATTTTGTCTCTGCAGAACTGAACTTGAGCATTGAAGGAGGTCTTAAAATATCCTCTTTGTGCTGATGATCATGCTATTTCTGTGTCTGCTACCTTATGACTTGGTTGTTACTTTTTTGAGGAAAATTGCGCATGCTTCATAAGATACCAGGAGCACAGAAACAGTCAAATTTCTGCTGTTACAGCCTTTTGGGGACATCGTAGGCCATTGCTGTTCTACTGCTTAAGTAGATTTAGAGATTCAGATGTCAGTTGCTCTTTTGGATAATGGATTGTTTGAATTTAACATATTAAGGCTGCACCTCTTCTTTTCCTGTTGTCCTTAAAGGTTGCTATACAGGAGGGAAAGTTGAGTCATGGGCTATAAGCAATTGTAGATCTGCTATCTGATCTAATCCTTCTTAGCTTATTGCTTGGTGCTGTGGCAAGTGGACTTTGTCAAGTTTGTGTGTCAGTGCTACTGACCCTCATCACCTGCTCCATCCCTCTGCAGAAGGTCCCATCCTTGTGTTGGGATGGCACAAGTGTGTTATCTCCTTACCTGATGCCTTTCCTTGCTGGGCAGAAAGAATTGCCTGGTAATGCAGATGTGCCATGTGTATCATACAGTTTATTTCTGTGAAAAAACTACTTGGCTCTTTTTGTTAAACTTGCGCATGTCACATTGAGATCATCTACAGAATTTGGCGAACTCTGACACGATGCCCTGGATTGTAGAAATAGCAATGGTTGTCTAAATAATTCAGAAAAGTAATGTACAGAAATATTCCTGAATATTGCAGTTATCGTGCTTTAGTATCAACACCATAGATAGGTGGAAGACTACTGAAATGGCGTGTGATAAAGGGTGTGTTAGAGCTGGTGATACTAGGAACATAAATGCTCCTGAGACTGGAACAACTGTAGTGCTGTCCTGGGGATAAAGCACGTAGAGTGGGGCGGCTTTTTATGTGTTGTGGACATGTTTGTTTGGGGGTTTTGTTGGTTTGGTTTTTTTTGTTGTTGGGTTTTGTGGTTTTTTGTTTGGTTTCTTGTTTGGATTTGTTTGGTTTTTGGTTGTTTTTCGATCCTAATTTGGATTCTGTATATAAGACCTCTGTCAAATAGCTTTATGCATTCCTGCTTGGAATAAATAGGGCAGAGGGCCACCTTATGGCATAACTGAAATTATAGTGTTGAAATTTTAGGGGGAGGGGAAACAGTAGTGTTAGAAGTCTTGGGGGATGTGATTATTTTGTATGCTTTCATGATTTGAAGAGTACAAATAATGCTATGCTCTTCGACTGTAATAAATAAAAATGAGATGATAAAACACGTGCTTACCTTTCAGCCTGCATAAACAACCTTACTAATTAAGGGCAAATATTCTTATGATTTTCTGTTTTGATTTAATCACTTAGACAATATAAAAATGTATAAATAAACATAATTCATAAACTTGTATTTCTCAATGAGTCCGTATACATGCACTAATGGTGTGTTCCAGCACTGTATTCTTGTTTTCATTATTTACAAGTGAGGTACTTAAGACAGGTAGAAATAACTGGCAATTACTAAAATGAGATCACAGGAGAAGAAAAATGTGTAGTATCTTCCATATGCTTTTATTAATTCTCTTTGGTTATCTTGTGTGTGCTGTTTAGTCTTTGCAGATTGCTCATGTGTAATGCATGCATAAAACGTTCTCCCAGAAACGCGTAAGTGGTTTACATGTGAATTGTTCAGTGACAATGGTGCATTTTGGAGGCTTGCCTCCCATTGGATTTGGCCAGTACTGAATACTTTGCGTTGTGGTCTGTAGGCATAGCTTCCTCTCAGTTTACAAGTGCTGTTTGCCACTCCTGGTGCTAACATGCATAAGTAATCTAAGTCTGTTCTAATGACAGCTATGGTTTTGGAATTATTTGAGGACCTTGGTTTAAGATGAATATTTTTATTTAAATATGTTTGTCTTGAAGAATCTGAATATACTGGAAAGCATTTTTTTTTAATAAAAGAAAAAAATCAGTCCTTCTGTGCTAAGTGCCCTTGCCCTTCCATGCGTGCAGTAGATTTGGTAATTTGCTTCACTATATTCCATGGCAATCATTAGTAGGCATTGTCTGTGGGCATAGTGGAGGAGCAAACTGATGAGAAGCAAAGCTCTGAATTGAAGTTTGGCCTGTCACAAAAGTATGTAGAGAAGAAGATACCTGAGCTATCCTACTCCAAAGGCAAACCCAGTATTTATTTCTTTTTTCTAAGTGTAAAGGAGGGTGAGGATGGTTAAGCTGGAGAATGAATGGGTTGGGTCTAGGAAGTGCCCTTACTGTAGAGACGTAGAGGAAAAAATAGCATCCTTAGTTTCTGGGAAGGCCTCCTGGTGTGGTACGCGTGGGAATGCAGTAGAGATGCTAAGGCTTACTAGGCCTAAATACTTGTAATATCATTACTTGTGTCACTGGAAATACTGCTTGTTGGAGAATTGAGGACATCACTGTAATTTGACACCTTAACTTCTAAGTAACTTGGCTTTTTCCTGGTCTTTCTGGGTGAGAGGGGGAGGTCTTTGGGAAATAAATCTGTTAGTTAACAGTGTGTGGATGATGGGAATTTTGAATAATCCCTTTGGGCTAGTTTGAGTATCCTTTAATTTTATAACTTGTTTAACAATTTAGAGGGAAGAGCAGTTGTGGAGTGAAGAACTGAAGCCGAGGGGAAGGTACTGTGTGAAATGCGCTTTAGCAGCAGGAACTCTGCGCAAGGCTTCTGGAGCACCTGTCTCAAAAGGAGGAAGAGCTGACAGGAGCATTGTGTGGCTTATGAACCCTGTCAGTGCCCCTCCGACCATGGGGCTTGCTCTGATTCCTGAGACTACAAACTGCTTGCTAGAGACCAGTGAGAAAACGTGCTGCTTTGTGTATCTGAGAATGCTGCTGGGGAAAAGTTGTTTAACTCTGATATAGTGTAAAAGGTAAACACTTGGGTGTTCGAGCTTGTTGTATGCGCTGTCATCATCACATAGGATTTGCAGAGTCTGCTCAGCAAACATACATCGCACCCCCCCCCCTTTTTTTTTTGTTGCTGTTGTTGTTCATACGGGCATAGCATTAACAACTTTAAAGCATGTTTTATGAGTTAAAATAAGTTTTTAAATACATGTGGTGTTGGTCTGCTCTGAGCCTGGCAGCCTGTCTAGGGCATGAGCCGTTACAAGTGGAAAACTGGCAAAGTGTGACGTGTAACCAAAAATATGTAGTAGTTCTAGGTAGGAAAATGAACAGATCCATGCTGTACCTCCCAGCTCTGGGAAGGGGCTTTAACATCTGTCAGTGGCTGCTTGAGTTCTACTCTGCAGCTATTGCTCATTGGTTAGCTGATGTGAAATAGCTAGCTAAATTCCTTAACCCCTTTCAATCACCATTAGAGTTCTATGTTTTTTCCAGCTGTTTGCAAGTAGAATGGAAAGACCTGGCTTATTCTAACACAACTTACTTCTTCCTTAAATAGTTCACACTGTCACCACTGGTTGCCTGAAGTCTCTTTCCTTTCAAACAATGTGTGTTGTATGCAGGCTTTCAGGTACAAGACCCTTCTAAATAAAAATATATAAACAGACTTACTTCATTTAAAATTGTCACATTTGTGAGCAGTATCAGGTGTAGCTAAACCTATAGAAGTTGACTTACATTTAGCCAAGAGAAAAATGCCAGAAGGTTTAGTTTCATATTTATAGTAGAAAGTCTGTGGTGGGTTTATTCTGTTAGAGATACTCTTAAGCCTAAGCTTGGGCTGGCTCCCTTGAATGAAGGGATTTATGCTTATTTATACTCTTTTACGGAGGAGTTTGGCAACAGTACTGTTTTCTTCTTTTAAGCATTTCAGCATTTAATTAAATGGCTTTGTGTCACCTACTGTGACAGAAAGTGCATGTAATAGCATTCATGCTGTAGGAAGTTACAGATCTTGGCCTGTAAGTGCTATGCCCTGTTTTTGTGTACAGGGGTGACTCTTTGCCCATCTTGGGTTTTCTGCTCTTAGTGGGAAAGGGTGGCATGTAAACCTGTGTCAGGCTGACTTCCATGTCCTTGCTGTCTCCAGTAGTGGGACAGGCTCAATAGGGATATCTGGGCAGAGAGAGGGCAAAAAGTATCCAGACTTGAGTTTAAAAATTAATCTGGGAAGGACATTCTAAAAATAGGCTTGAGTGTGTGAACATAGACCTGTGAGAAAGAGAACATAAAAGGTTTTGGTCCTAAAAGAGGCTTTTTAAAGGGATAGCTGTATGCATCTCTTTCAACATGCCAAATTACACATCTATAATGCTTAAAAATATTAAATCCATGGGAATTAGAAATATTAATTCCTATGAGGGGAATGTGTCTTGGTTTGCTTTGGCTGCTTCCTGTTCTTGTAAGCTTTGACACAGTGTGGAAGAACATCAGACTAAAGTGGAACACACCCAAGTCTAGGGGAAATAGCCCTACTGCCTGCAAAAAATGAGCTCTTTTTTTAGAGGTAAATGCTGAGTTTATAACCAAGCAGTTAACACTTCTTTTTTTTTTTTTTTTAAATCTGTTAACTAACGTTTAGTTTAGTTGTTCCTTTTAATAGCTATATCGCAGTAAATACATCTTTTCCAAGGAGGACAGTCAGTCCTTTAACCACACTGTGCCATGTTTCTAGAGGAAACTGTGAAAATTAGTGGAACTGTAGGGTCTCCTGTGAGTTGATGGCTTGGTTATTGTTCTTTCCTTTTGCTGGAAAGAGTAGATTATATCCAAGAAAAAAAGTGATCA
>JAOEHY010046049.1:0-21288 GCA_025447955.1 Psilopsiagon aurifrons
CTGCACACAATACTCCAAGTGAGGTTTCACAACAGCAGAGTAGAGGGGCAGGATCACCTCCCTCGACCTGCTGGTCATGCTCCTTTTGAGGCAGATATGCCTGCAACTATCCTATCTAATTACTAAGTACATCTTCCAATCAATATAGATAGCTGCTCTTTCAACTCTTGTGTGTTTTATATTTTCTTCATATAACTGCAGAATAAGCGATTGCCAAGGTCTCTAAGACACAGGTGAGAAATTCCTCCATGGGTCAGAAATTAAGTCACATGTGCCCTATTTCTGGTCAAAGGACCATTATATTGACAGCATATTTCAGGTATACTTTTGCAGGATGATTAACTTACATGAGAATAAAAGAAAAGTGAGTTTCATCTTATGGAAATTAGTTTTATATAATTGCAAAAATAAAGCATGATTTCCAAGGAAAATTTAGTGTCAAGTAGCTCCAGCAATTTAGGAGGTCTGATGGTGCACAATCACTGTAATTAATTATCATCATCTTACAGAATTGGTTCTAATTAGCTGATGCCTTCCCACTAAGAATATATCTGAAGCATCTTCATGCTGCATACGCTCAAAAGCTCAAAGTTAGCAGCCAGTATATGGGACATTTGTGGGGTGGGGAAGACATGATCTAGCTGAGCTTGCTATTCAATTCATACAAAGCAGAAAATAAGGCACTGGCGTGGAGACTTGGGTCATATAACTGCAACCAAAATACAGCACTAAGTAAGAATGAAGGATGAGTGCAAGCTGCTGTCCTGGGATTCAGGGGAGTTTTACATGGAGCTTATGATTAGCAGCACAACTTGGCATGTCGCATGGAAGCTAATACTCCACCAGGTCTGTGAGGAGGGTGATGGCAAACGTTTTCCATGAAGAGTCTTCTGGAATACTCCCACATGGATCATCACAAAGCCTCATACTGAAATTCAAAGATTGACCCATTTTTGCGTGCTTTGGAGAAGGACAGGTTGAAGGGATGTGCTGGTGGATTTTTGCAGGTTGCAGTGTGTGAAGAAGTATTTCTTATGGTGAGAAATTGATTTCCTCCTCCCTCTGTAAAACCACTTCACAGTGTAACAAGTGACTCCTTTAAATAATAAGATAGACTATCTTATTATTTAAGTCCTGACAAATCTCACCACATAAGAACTGGTTTATTCACTGAACACCTTTCTCAGAATCACTAAAGATAAACCAACCCTCTATACTTCTTTGTATCTTCACAAAAGCTTTAAAAAGTATAGACTGTTATCTGTAGGGAACAACTATTATTAATGAAGCAGCTGGATTTCTTTTTAAATAGGTTACTTTGCAGCCATTTCCACGGCTAATTATTAACAGAAATGCTGATGATATATCTACAGTGCTTTGGAAGGCTGAATATTATCTGAAGTCCTTTAAAAAAGCATTTCAGAAGAATAAACCATATCTGAAGTATGAATTAAAACTGTAAAATAATGTACATGGAAACCAGCTGTAGAAATGATTAGCTCACATTTCCCCTTGGCAGTTTTGGCTACAAATATATCTCATGGAATGTGAGAAGTATTGATTCGCAGTAACATCGTAATTTTGCTGATGTCAGTTTCTATTACAGTATCCTCGTAAGTAGCAACTGTTCTGATGAATAAATGCACATGAGGAAAAATTGGAATATAGGCATCATACCAGAGCAATTCAGAGAAATGTAATTTTCTCTCATGAATTATTTTAGTATTTGCTTTTATTCTCTTCCACAAAATTCTGCATGCACACACACACACACATGCACAGAGTAGTGTCAGGCCCAGACAAGTCTTCCTGGGACACTGCTGAAAAATCAAAGACCAGGGAAGCCCCTGGTACTCAAATCAGTGGCAGTCTGTCTGCTGCAGATGGTCAGAGAGATATGAGCCAGAAAGGCAAGGAGGCTGACTTTTAAAACCTATCCAGTTTCTAAGAAGAACCTGATGATATCAAACTCTCCAGAAAAATAACTTCATTTTGAGTTATCGGCAAATCCTCACCAGAATCTGCAGTGCTGGCATGTTTCTAACAACACGGCATGTATCTGTCACGTGTCTTGACAAAGGAAAGTAAAAAGTTATTTGGGATAGTGGGTGAAGAGGACAAGATTAAATGTTAGAGAAAAAATACTATGGAATAATCAAAAGCAAAAGGAATGGAAAAACAACGTCTAGAAATATCGAATGCAATAGCTCTGATGTGCTTTCAGGGTAGCATCCTCTGCTCCAGATGCACTTTGGCTATCTCTCTTCTCAACCTGCTGTTAAACATGTACTCTCTGTATGACTTCCTCTCCCTCTTCCTGATTTAGGCCTTCTTTCTAAAGTGCTGGCTTTTTTTCCCCCCTCCTGCTTATTTGCACTTTTCTCTAAGCAGTCCCTTCTTCCTGCCACCAAAGCATCCTTGAGTCACCATCATCCTCATTTTCATGCAAGCATTTTCACAGCTCCTTGCTGAACACCTCTCCTTTGCATTTGGAACACCCTTTCAAACGAGTTCACAAAACCATGGTCTTTCGACTTGCTGCACCCCAACCTTGCCTACAATGCCAGCATTGCCATTCTGCAAGATGGGAACAGCAAGACAGAAGGCCAGCAAGGGCTGATGTTTACTTTTTAAGACTAATTTGACAATGAAATTATTCACATAGGGCCTTGTATCACTGGGCCCCTGGAGCATTTCCAGGGGTTCTGTTAACAACGAGACTATTGTAGGCTAAGTTTAACTTAGTTTAACAAAGGGGGATTATCCTTTTGTTCTACTTTTCTGAGAAAAATTAAATACAAGCGCAGCAACATATTATTCATACTTTCTGTAGACCCTCTTTAATATTTATTAGTGACCTTTGGGGGTTAATTAATGCCAGGAATTTTCACCCATGAACTGTTTTCTGATTCAATTTGTTAAAGGCAAGTAACCATAAATAATTATAAATCAATTACTGTATCTGTTCTACACTTCACCAACCAAAAAAATCATACCAAAGTATTTTTGAAGGTGATTGAGCAAAATGAACTGTTTCCACAAGGTGAGGTGTTTGTGCTTCAGTTTATCTTTTCCTTCACAAAAACACTACTTGAAATACATTTTTCAAAATATGGGAACTACTTTTGTAGAAGACATCAATTATATTCTTAAGCTCAAATCTTCTCTTTTCCAGCCATGCTCTAATGTATAACTGTACCTTAGAAAAGTACCCTGGGGAAAATGCTTCTATTCTTTGCTAAAAATCCATGAATAACATTATGCAGAAATTAATTTATGATAAATGATTTGAAATCTTAACCTAGAATGGTGTCTCATTCAAATGTCATCAGAAAATGGCACCTCACCCGCAGAAAGGAGTCAAGGGATCCATTCTCCATGTATTCAACTACAATCATTACTGGTCTGCCTGCAAAACAGCAAAGAAACACATTAGGATTATAAATACATTATGGGGCTTTTATAAATCCAGCTGTTATACACAGATTATTAGTTAAATATGTTAGATATTTTTAAAATCCTCATTTATATCACAAGCACAATTCCCTATTTATTCTCTAACAATTATTTTCTGTCTTTTTTTGTCTGGTACTGGATTAGCTGAATGTGCATCATTCCCCCTTCCAAAGGATCAAAGAAGAGCCTGCTGTTTCCAAATAGCAACACTTGCTGCATAGGTGTGTAACATTTTGGAACATATTTGAGTTAAAGGCAATCCCTCCCATATTCATTAGCCCTGTCCTAGAAATTATAAACTCTGTGCTGTAATTTTCCTCTCTGAGAAAAATATCTTGATGCCTACAGATAGGCAGATTGAAGGGCATGTTACAGAAAAAGCTCTCCTAGATTGGATGTGTATATTGGGAGTGTATAATCTAGCAAAACTCTCAATTCGTATGTTTGTACATACATAACATTCACAATTTTACTCAAATCATAGTTTTGCTCAACAGCTTTCCTGTATGGTTCCAGGTGGGATCAAATTCAAACTGAAGTAGAATAACATTACACCTTAATTTCTTAAAAGAATATCCAAATCTGAAGATAAACTCTTAAATTGGGTTCTTAACGATACACAATTTCACTGTGATACCCAGGAATAAGCTACCACTCTAGAACTGCTTGACGGGAGAGGCCCAATTAGCATGCTAATCAGGCTATGCAGCAAGAAGATTTTTAGAACTGTTACTATTACAAACGAGCCATTCCAACAGATGCAAAACTAAGGCAATGAACAAGAATGTTAGAAAGATTAGGAAGCAGGTAAAGAATTAAAATGGCAACCTTTTCTTTCCCAAGAATGCCTGTCTCTTTTGGGGTTTGTGGGAAACCAGGAGTGTGTCAATTTATGACACCACAATCTACGCATTTCACTTTCTCCATACAACACTAACTGTTCCAATATGTTTCAAATCCAAAGGAAGCCTCTTTCATTACTTTTTTCTCTGTGCTTCTCAAATTATGTTTGTGTTTTATTTGGAAAACGAGATGAGAAACACACATTATTCTTGGTGAGAAAGCACAGAACGGCATTAGGATTCTTCCAGCACAACTGCCCACTTCTGTGCATGCTAACTTTCTGTTCCTCTTGGCTGATAGCAGAGGTGCTTATAAACTGTCCACTATATGCAACAAGTCACAGCCAGGTATTTATTTCTCCTGAGGTCTTAGAGCCAACCTGAAATTTAAAAGAGTGAATAAGCCATTTCTCTGTCCTGAAATATGGAGTTCCAGACACCCTGGTGATGAGCATTCACATAGCTCAGTCTAGTTTTTCTGGAGTTCCTCACAATAATATTTCATTTCTTCTAAAAAACTTTGGGGTTCTTTCTGTATTCACCCTGACATTTAGGTCCTCAGAGAACACAACAGTGCTCCATAACGCTGGCACAGTAGTACATTTTTTTTCTGTGTGAAAATTCTCAGATGCCTTTACATCTTAGGATTGCCTTTCTCAAGTGAGAAGAATTACCAGCTTCTTTTCTGTAATTGAATGCCTGATGTCAGCTGCAGATGTACATCTGCCATAAAATCAATTTATATTCATCTGCACCCATTGGTTATACCCTGGTTTTGCATTATGAGCTTAAACAATACACCAGTTTTAAGCTCTTAGATGTCACAGCTTTATTCAGCTTGCTAATGATGACGTTGCTTAGCCTAGTCTCTTTAGTTTCAAGTATATGAATGTCCTAGATTCCTTTACCTTTACCATTTTCTTACTGTCAAGGGGCTGATATCTCCACGTGAAAGGAATATTCTACGATCTAGACAAGTAAACAAACAGCAGCCTGATGTTACAGGATGCTACTATATGCGGAATGCTCTCAAGCAAGCAGTAATATCTAAATTGTGGCAGACAACAGCAACTTGCAATAAATCGTTCTGGGTAAATCAACCATTAAAAGACCTTTGTGGAAGACCTGCATTTGAAGGGAATGACAAATAGAGCTGTTGAGGTCCAAAACAGTGCCCCTAGTTTCCTGTTAGTAATCCTCTGGCACCTTACACTTTCTGGAAGCTATTTTGAAAGGGTTTATTTAGGTACATAGGCTCTCATTGTATCTTTTATGCTCCTTAGATTCATATCCTTCAACACAAATTATTTTCACATTTACTTTGTAAAAGTAATTTTTAATTCTTGTACGTGCTCTCACAAAATATTCCCCTCTCCAAAAAACCCAACAAACTGTACTTCATTTTGCTCAGAACTACAGTATGAGCTTCTAGGCTAAAGTAACTATGAAATGTACCTGTACTATTTTTTCTGTGGATTTAGGAAAGAGATTTCAGTATTTTTCACTGGATAATATTAATGAGTTTTTAAACTGCTTGATTTGTTCCTTCAATCACTTGAAATCATAAGCCTTAACAGAAAACCATCTCTTCTACATGATAGCACAGGAATAGCATGACCTGGTAAATACACCAAAATGAGTAGCATTTGTCTTCAAACAGGTTGCTGTATACTGGAGATCATTATGTATGTGGGAATTCTGGTGAACTATTAATTTACCCACTTAGGCTGATTGCTTCCCACAGACTCAGTCTGCATTACTTGCCATCCTACCTACATCTCAAATGAACTTGACGCAAGATTGTGTCAAGACACCACAAAAATGAACCCAGCTCCATCGCTTGATTATCTGAAGCAAAAATGTTAAATCTGGATCCTAGCACTAACTTCTCAAATAATCTTTTAGTGTGCCAGCACTTCGATAAAGTCTGCAATTTTGATGTATCACTGAAGATATTTATGTATTCCAAGATGGATTGTGACAGGCAATACAGTGAGACTTCTAGTCAGCATAGCATTTGTCTTTGGAGTACCTGTAGATCAAAAATACCTCAGCTATTGTTTCAGTTGCTTGAAGGTATAGTAAAAATATGCTACACAGCAGATTGCAGTGCGTACATTTATCATCAAAGCAGTAACACACAGGTTCTATTCCCAGCAAACAATTCTTTTCCAATAATTTTATAGGTTTGCAGATTTCAAATATTTTACAAATATAAGTACCTCAAGCATCAGGAAATGTTAAGATAGGAAACATCTTGATTTCAGAGGTGTGGTATGGAGAACAGGTTCAGGAAATCAAGTGGGCCTCTCCATCTAGTCAGTATCATATATCCAACCCGGCTGTGTTTGGTTACCAATACACAGTGTTGTATTTTCTTCCCTAGACAAGTACCATGGAGAGGCATGTGAGTGATCCCGTTGTGCATACGCATTGTATGAACAGACTTTCCACAAACAGTTGAAGGAATGGGACCAATTGGCTCTGGAGAAGCTGATGAGATGTGAAGAACAGCAGCTGACTCTGGCATATCCAAGGGCATCCAACACTGGGCACCTCAGTCCAGAGACCAAGTCACCAGTCCTAAGGACATGCAGTGGGACAGATCAGACTGCAATCTGGGATACTTAATCACCAAAGAGCCAGAGGGTGGCAGCCAACCCAGGGCTTGTGCTGAATAACATTGTTGGTAAGACAGAAGGCTATGGATGACTTTAGTTAATGCCATTTCATTTTAGCTGTAAAGAGCAGTCCAGAAAAGTTTAAGGTCTGTGCTGAACCCTGTACAGAGACAGAATACTGCTTTTGCTTTAAAGAGAACAACAAAATTGAGTTTGAAAAATAATACTGGGAGATTCCTGAACTAGCATAATGTTTGCCTCTAGACAAAGCAAAAAGGACTATTACTTAGATTATGAAAATCCTTGTTGCTCTCGTGGTATTAAAGAAGATGAATTCTTCATCCTCAAAGAAAGGACTGGAATGAATAAAGATGAGGGTCACAGAAGTCCCTGAAATGGAGAAGCAATCTTCTATTATTTTATCACGGGGTTGGCGAATGCAATTCTGGAAGGCATCAAATTATTTTCATAAATTTATGGTTGCTTACATGTATAAAACATGGACATCTTTACTTGAAGAAATGGGTTTAAGGACATACAGCTGTGGGAAGCAGTACAGATGGAAGTCTGGAAAGCACTCAGGGCTCTGAAGGATGACATAGGATGCAGCACAGAGATGGTGCCAGCAATGAGTGAGCCTGCTACATCAGCACATAAGCACCCGCAAGAGCTCACGTGTAGCACAAGGGAACAAGAATGCATGGACCAAAAGACACTCCCGTGACTGATGATGAGTCCCATCTGCATCATGTGGGCACCTCACTAGATAGGTGGACACCCAGACTCTAGTTTACAGACCTGATCAGGTGAGTGTTTTCACACAAGATACAGGCATAGGCACTGGAGAAGAACCTGAGAAAGAACTGAGTTAATTTTACAGTCAAACTCCACATGAGAGAAAGCAAGGAAAAAAGAAACTGAAAAAGGTGCAATCTTGCACTGAGGACCTGGATTATAAGACAAAGGTCAAGAGCATCTAGGAGCTAAAAACTGTGGCTGCTGCTGGAAGGGAGCATAGAACTTCATGTTCAAACTGGGCAAGGATAATGCAAAAAAAGTTTGAAGATGGATGCAATGACCAAATCAGTCAAACAAATCATTCTTGTAGCAGTTCTGGATCCCTAACAGTGCTGGAGTAAGACATACTATGAGAAAATACACTTTTGAAGTATAAGAATAATCTAGTGTTCTGAGGCAACAGGTCTTAACCCCAAATACGGATTTTACACACTCTGTATATATCACATTCAGTGTTTGCAGCACCTCAGTGTAACAAATTCATCACTTTGCTACATACTTAAGATAACAATATGAAATTATAATTGTATTTATACACGACATATACTGATACCATAGCCACATTCACTGCTTTCATCATGCTTTCTGTGAAACTGTAAATATTCCCAGCTCAGAAATGTGTGTGGGCTATTTGCTAAAGCAGCTTTATCTCCTCTCATATGGAGTAACTCTGGCTCTGACAAATCCATTTCAGACTCCCACCATCTCAGAAAACCAGACTCAACACCCAAGTGCAGTATTGGTGCTTGGCATGATGCAGGAAAAGGATATGAATTTAAAATTACTCAGAACTTAGATGAATCAGTAGAAGGTGCAGGAGTTACTCATTGTTTGAATGCAACTACTACCTGGTGATAAGAAGCTGACTGGTTTTGACAAGGTGGGTTTTCTTCCCTAAGGAAGTTTTTCACTGGAATTCTCCCACCCAGCTGTACTGCAATGCCATTCTAATAAATTCAGCAGAATCTGTATTGATGCCATGCCACCTCAGAATATGTTCCAATTTTTTATTTCGCACTGATCAATCTGCTTGATGGTTTTTTTGATAAGCAGAAATACAAAAAAGAAAAACCACGAACACTGCAGAACAATGTGAGATGTGAATTATAATTACAACTTACACTGAATCTATTCTTAGTTCTCCTTTTCTTTTTCCACAACACAAGATTTTGAGTGTGTAATTTGCATAGCAGAGTGATGAATAAGGAGGAGAATTTGAAGAGTCACATTAATGACAAAATAGTCAGCTGTTAGTCTCCTATTGCCATTTGAAATACTGCAGCAAAGCCTACTTTAATGAATGTTTTATGTAAGATTAATCCACCAAACTGAATATAGTTGCTACTTGTTCAGTTCTATAGTCTTTACTTATAATGAAATCTTTACCACTCAATATGTCAACAGATCTGTTAACATAAACACAAGATACTTACTCTTCCACTTAAAACAGCAAAGGTTGGAATTGGTTCTGTAGTTCATGTAAGAGAATATTGCTTTGTAACTTCTGCAAGTCAGATAATTACCTCATTATCAAGCATTTTTTCACTTTAAAGCCATGTTCTGATTTGGCTTCCCCACAAACTTACCTCCTTCTAAAGCTAAAGAGATAAGAGTAACAGAGTGATTTTTCATTTCTATCCCTGATTGTGAGTTTCGTAAGATTCTGACATGTCTTGCACTTCAGAACATCCTTTATGTGTTTTCTTCATTTACTATTTGAGCACGTATTTTGCTCCTATTTCCCTTTGGTCTACATAAACTTTAAACTTCTGAGCTATACAAAACTGATGAGCCTCTACCTCCTTCCTCAGTATTTTTGAGTGTCTTGCTGCTTTCTACAGAGGAGAAAAGCATAATTTCTCATTTCAAGAGGCACTGAAGTCCACGTATCAATACTCTTCAAGTTTCTAAAATCCACACGGGAAGCTTTGTAACATGTGTGAATTACTAAATCCAGAATTAAGAAAACAGAACATCATGAGTCAGGGCTCTAACAAATAAATTATGCTCTGGACCTAACCTGGTGACATTTTGGTGATCTCTTTGGGGCTTTTTTTCTTATTTCTCTTTCAGGTTTTCTACCCTCAGGACATGAAGGCACACATTCTCAAGCTTCTCCCTTCAACTCTGATTTTGATCATAAACAAAACTCAAAGAGTTATAATGAAGATTGGTCAAGTAGCAAACGTCAGATGTAGAGTTTTATAGACAAGCATATATATATATCGAAAGCATAAGAAAAATATAGAAACCCATTGACACATGAAGAAGAAAACCAAAGGCATTCATGTGCCATAACACAGCTCTTGTAACTGTGCAGACATAGGTAGCAATAACTAGATTTTTTCCTAAGAAAAAGGCATTTCAGTGGAAGGAGTCAAATTTTCATAACTAGACATCACAAACAGGTCCTATGTGTCAGTCCAGAATTGTCTAGTGTTCACCAACTTTATGAGGCACCTAAACAGGCTTGTTAAATATCACGGTGTAAAATCTAGAGTTAGGCAGATTATTTTCCATATACATAGGAATGTTATTTCAGCAAGTTCAATTTGGTAAAGGCACACTGGCTTCCCACTTGAATCAGACCAAACCCCCTAAACATTATACAAGTTAACTATTCCTTCCTACTGCCACCTCACAAAAAATAACAATATGGATCTGATTTCACATCCTATACTTTACTGATACATTAAAAAGGGAATGCAGGTTTCTTCCTTCCCCTTTCATCTTGAAACAAAGAATAACTGTGCATTATTTACAAATGGGTGCTTGTTTACAAATACGTTTCTGTGTGGATCCATCAGGCTTCTCCAGCTCTCCTCTTCCTAGCTTCCTGCTCCTGTTAGTAATGAACAGCAACTTGCTTCAATTCACACGCTTCTTACAGTAAATTACCACCTTTTCTATAGTCACATTTTTAAAAATATGCAAGTGATGTACATTATGTAAAAATGACCACATATGCCAATAAATGCTTCTGAACTTCCAGAGATAAAATGTTTGGAATTGCTTACGATGACCATCTAAGCATGGAAATTGCTATTTAGCAAGGGTGGAGAATGACCTCCTTTTATCACACCCTGTACTATGCTCAGAGCTTAATTCTAGTTCTAGTTCAAGCTAAACCCTAATGGAGCAGCACACATCAAAAAATTTATCTCACTATTGATGTTACTTATTGCTCAATCCGTATTTTGGTTCTGAAGGACTTTCCGCCTGCCTAATGGAAAAGTCCATATTCGTTGGACTTCTATCCTCAGAAAATAGACACCGTTTTCTATTAGTTGAAGGGTTTATAGGTCAGACATGCCAGTGAAATAGCATTTAGCCTGGAAAAAATAAACTGGAAGAGCCGTTTTAGATATACTAGAAAATGTATATGCAATAAAAGAATCAATTTGTTCGTTATGGAGAAAGGAATAGCAATTTTCATTTAATAACAAATAGAGCAGTTTAGGTGCTGGAATCTAGAGTAGGGGAAAATGCATTAACTGAAAAAAAAAAAGTTACTTTTCTCATTATTGGAGTACCAATAACTGTAGTTGAGTTTCACTGCAAACAATGGCTCCTTGATGGTTCTTGTTGAGTAATTTTGTTCAATAAGGATCTGTCAATATAATTTGCTTTCAATTGTTGGTTTATACAATATCGAGGATAACAGGCTCACTCAGGTGCACTTGGAAATGGTAATAAAATACTAATTTTTGAGAAAAAGAAAACTGATAATCATCTGGTTTAGTATTCCACAATTGTATCTGAGTTCTTTGAGAAGCTCCCTGTAATAAATGTGAACATTACAACGTATGTTAGACAGTCACAGAAAATCAGGCAGCAAAACAGTGACAGGGGATATCCTCTGTACAATGTACTTCATGTGCAGGAAGAGTCCTGGGCTCTATGTATGAAATATGGGGCAATGATCCACCTGCTGATGACATGGGGAGATCAGAAGACTTCACAAGCAAATCACAACACATAGATGTATGTGTAAAGAATAATTCTGATTTCTTTTTTCCTTCTCCTGCCAATGTAGTTTGAATGCTGAACAGCATGAATGGGGTCTGGGAGGTTTGCTTAACAGGAACTTTTCCATTGTTTCTCATATCCTGACACCCTTCTCTAGTTGCTCTCGTGAACAGAAAAACATAGGAATGGAGTTCTGCTTGCAAGAAACAGTAGGAAAGGCATTTGCTTTCCCACCCTTCCTTTCCTTCCAACCCAGCAAGCTTAACAACCTGTCTGACACTCTTCAAAGACAGCAGCATACTATAAATTTTTCTATCCATAACTTCTGCCAGGCAATATGGGCATGCATTTATGTAAGAAACCCTGCACGCAAGATGGAAATCAAGCGCAGCCAACACACAGCAAGAGTAGTAAGCTAAGAATTTCCCCCCAGTGGAACAAATACCACTGAACTTAGTTTGGAAGAGCTGGAATTTGGAAAACATAGGTCTAGCACTGGCAATTTGATTACCTTTGTTTTTTTTTTCACAACAGGCATATATATGTGTACATTGGTGTGTATGTAATTAAAAGGAAGAGGTAAACCTCCACAGCTTGAGCCAGTGCAAGTCTGATGAGGAGTGTAAACTGCTAAGTGGTTTAACAATTCTATTTAATACACGTAAGGATATCACATGAGAAAATATTACTTATGTGAATCCATCTATCATTATAGACCTACATCAACTAAGATATGTGAATTTGTACTGCTAACAGGTGGGGTAATTAGAAACTAAGTAATTTGTGACATAAAGGATCAATAAATCAAAAGGAGCTGTTGTCTGGAAAAGGGCTTCCTTTTGCAAAAGTCTAGGATATATATCTACAGGCCTGCCAAAAGCTTTACTTCTAGTGAAATGACAGTACAGCAGTGACAGGCTTCTGATGTGACTATCAAGTATAAGCACTATTGCATTCGCATAGTTATGTCTAGGCTTAAAAACCACCTACATTTGAGGCAATCTACTTATACCGAAAGATGTAACGCCTCATGCCAGCAGCATAAATTAATGTTTAAGTTGGCTAAATGAGGATACCTTTTACGTAAGTGAACCTTTGCAGAGTGCAAAAGCAGACACCGTATTACACAATACTGAACATCATTTGTCAGTGCAATGGAAAAGAAATACACTCCCCACAACTACTGAATTAAAAGTAAAAAATGGCAAAAAAGGAAACCAACAGCTCCATTGCCCTGCCAAGCTGATTTTCAAACGCTTAATTATAGCATGCTTTCCAGTTTATTTCTGTGTTTCCCGTAAAACATCTGTGGGGGATTTTGTAGAAAAAGAAAAGATGCAAAAGCATTTCGTCTTCAGTAAGGAATACATTTTCCAACTATTTTAGAGTAAATCTGCCACTTAGCTTGAGTTAAAGGCTTTGGAAAATAAAACCCATCCCATTATCTTTGTTCCAATGACTGTAATAGCAGAATAATGCAAGCATTTTAAGCCTTCCATGTAGTTAAATTCACTGAAATCTTACACAAAAGCTGTGAAGCAATTACGTTATAATTCAGCAAAGTTATTAAACATTAAGTACTTCTGGTAGGCTTATGAAAGCTGCTGGCCAATATGAGCCCAACATCTCGGATAATGAAAGTGGGGTCACTGTGCCATCAAAAGCAGTAATTGAGCATGTCTCCCTCCAGTACCAATACACAAACAGCAATCCTCTCACTTTTAATGAGAGGGGAAGCCTCGGAGCCCGCATCAAGACAGCAGTGGGGAATTGATTTTGCCTGCCTGTTGCTGTTCAGACAGCCAGAGGATGCCATGATAACACAGACATCATTGCTTAAATACCTTCTTGGAGCATTGCTGCCTTGGGTGCCTTTGTTCCTTGGTAAAGCAATAGTCGGAAAAAAGGTCAGGTGTTTAGTGCAGTAGTTTTCAATACAAAGGAACAAAGGGTACATCCCTTTTGTTTGTATTAAGCGATTCATGATACCAGGATGAACTTATATTTTCCACTGAATCACACACAGTAAAGAGTTTCAGTTCATGAGTCTCTCACATCTTACATCAGTACTCCCTTCAACAGACCTCTTAAATAAAAAATAAATGTATTAGACGTATGTTTTTTTTCCTCACATGCATGGCAAAGCTGGTTTTAGCAATTTAGACACTTATCATGAAATGAAAATAGCATCTTCTGGTCATCTCTGTAACAAAAAGAAGCAATTCAGAATTAAGATTATGCTTAATGTAAAAATGAGTATGATAAAGTGAAAAATAAAGAGTTAAATAGCAGCCCTACAGGCAGGATTGTTAGGATACATTTGTTAACAGCAATTTCTGACTTGTACTATGGAGTTTCATGCCACCTGGCTCCCCATATGCACTCTTTCTCAAAGGAACATGTCTCGTCCATCACCTTTATTGCAGTTCTTCACTGGCTTTCAACTACCCGGCAATCCTCACCATCCAAAAGGTAGGCAGTCTCTCCCTTTCTGTGGGGTTGCTTTTTTTTGTTGTTGTTGATACCATCAACAACATGTATTTCCATTTCCTTGCTAGGCTATATGTTGCACATCATGTAGCTCTATTTCAATTTTTTTCTCTGTTTTGAATATTTCAACAGATTGAATCAGAATTCTTAGTAGAACACATTTAACAGCAAGAAATTTTGAAACCACATTTAGGACTTCTGATTTAAGTTTAAAAATTGTGATTAAAAGCTTTACAAGCACTCGGAAAACAGTCCTGAGGACTTTATAAAATAAACCTGTGGGTAGATATGCAGTTGAGTTGCCAGTTCATGAGTGTAGTTAAACCATTGGTAACCTAATAGATTTATGCTATACATAACATTACATTCAAAACAGAGAATTTCACAGGACCTGGACTATTTCCTCTTCCACACAGTTGTTTGGTTACAGATACCAATGTCATTGTGATTTTGACTGCCAATAGCCTAGGGGTTATTAAACAGTCCGATATCCCAAGGAGAAAAATATGAAAGTATTTAACAAACTGTTAAAAAAGACACTCAGTCATAAGAAAAGTCATCAAAGTTGCTGAGGATCTTCTATTTAAAGAAAGAGATACACAAAGACATAATATCACTTAAAAAAAAGGAAAAGAATTATCTTGTATTAGTGAGGCCTATAATTACTGCAATACATAAAATGGAACAGAGAGGAGCAGAACACTTTCTTTTGTACAGCAAACCAGTAACAGAATGTAATTTTTCACTTTTCTCCCTACTTTCACCATAATAGATTTTTCTTTCTAAGAAAAACTGTAAGTAACATTAGAAGTAAGATGTCCTGAAAGGATACGAATGTGGCATTAGCCCATGTACAGACTAATTTTACACAGAAATAAGTAATTTGGAAAGGAGTAGAACTGAACTTTGATCCAGTTTTAACGGTAATTAAGGTGCATGTGTTTATTCTTAATTTCTTAGTTTTGATGGAAGATGGTGTTTAATAGCTCCAAAAGAGAATGCAAACACAAACAACCTTTCCGGGAAAGGATGCCTCTAACCTGTCCTTTCCTATTTCAGCCCAGTATCTGATAGCAGCTTGCTTACCTGGCATAGTGCTCTCATTCTTGGCCTACACTCAACCTTCTGCCAACCCTCTGTGGCCCCTCGTGTGCCTCTGCTGCGGTCCTTTCCAGAGCAGTGCAGAGTGCCACACTGGCAACAAAGGCAATGGGGCTTTCTCACTCAGTTTAAGAGAATGAGAATAGCTCAAATTGTCATAAAAGTTACTGATAAATGTTAAGGCTGTTTTCACGAGATACGAGTTGCAAATACAGAAGCATACAAAGGATTTAATCAATACATCAATACATAATTACTACATCAATACATAATTAAATTTTCCTTTTCCAAATTCGTCTTGCTTCGATTTTTTAGCAAGGGAATGAAAATTTTTAGGGAAGAGTCACAGAAGCACATAAAATCTGTGATTTTATAGAGGCATTTTTAAAGTTATGTTTCTCCGGTGTACGTGGGCATGCTTCATGAAGTGTATGACTAGAGAATACCAGGCCTTCTCCTCCAATATTTAGGTTGATCACCTAACAACAGATCAACTTCTCCCATAATTTCTCTTTTACATTGATTCAGGCTAGTTCCTGAAAAGCAATTTATCTTTTCCATTTCCTTTCAGTTTGGCTTTTTATTGGAAGGAACATTTAGTCTCCCTGACAGACCAATACCAAATTTTGTTTCCCTAAGATGTGTGGAGACATGGGGCGAATGGTGAAAGGAAAGATTGATGGCGGAGGAATAGGCTGGAATACCTACCAGAGGAAATGCTGGGGGGTAAAGATCCACCCCCTGACACTGGATGTGAGGCAAGGATGCTATTTAAAAATCCCGCCCTCAGGAATCTCGAAAGAGACTTCACCCCAATGGTCGGAAAGGATCCTTTCAAAGAGATAAAAATGATCATTAATCAAATGACTTGTTCTTTGGCTGATAAAAGAAGTCGACTGTTTAAAGAAAAAATAACCAAATCTTTGCAGAGTTAACAGTTTCACTGGAACAGATCTTATGAAAAGCAGTTAAAAGTCTTTGTTGCTTTTTAACCAAGTCATACAATACACAGCTTTAACCAGAAAGAGGTTGTATTCTGCATACTTTGCAAACAAAGAAATCCAGCACCTCTAGAATTGAAAAAAATTGGTATTTTAAAGGCAAATTACAACTACTGGATATTCATAATGCATTCCACAATAACTATGCCATAGAGGTATTTTACAGTTTTGTATACAAACCAAAGAGAGACCAGCAGAGGTGAAGCTATACCACCAAAGGTGTGTTCAGTCTAGTATTTCAAAGGCACCTGACAGAAGTCATGTCAGGCAAGAGCAGAGGGGGAACCAGAATTTGCAGCTACATTAGCGACCTCAGTGCCAGGGCAGCAATATCAGTCAGAGCTTCTATCACATCTGCTAACAACTGTCAATATATGGATACAAGCTAAAACCAGGAGAATAGACATGGCCCCTTTCTGCTTTGCTCTCACGAGAAGCATAATACATTTTACACTTTCAATATAATAAACTTTTTATTCTTCTCATTGCCTAAATGTACAGTTTTATTTCTGGAAACAATTATTATCTCATCCGCCTTTTTGAAAATAAGTACTTGTGACATATCTATTATAGTAATGATATGTGACAGCGATTCTATCATCTGATCCACTGCTTCAGCTTTCAGTGTATGTACAGAGATCTAGAGACATTATTTCAGCTAGCTGGTGTTAATGCTTAGTTAATGCCAGCATCAAAGATGGATCTGAAATGAGAGCTCTACACATCGTGCTTAAAAGCACATAGTCAAGACTCTCCCATCTTACAACAAATTTAAATTGACAATCAGAATAATTTAGGGTTTTTTGCAAGTACATCAAGCAAGCATCCATCCAAAATTATAGGCATTGGCAAGTTTGCTTTCATCACCTTGCAGGTGTTACATGATTGTTTTTTTAAGAGAAAGAAAACATCTTAGTATTTATGTACAATGAGAAAAATAAATGGCCCTCTTGAAATTAATGCAAAAGTTGTTTGTTTGTTTGGCTTTTTAACTCATGAAATACAGAGGGAAAAAATCTAGCATCAAAACACACATACGTATTTCCTGAACTTAAAGTAGCATAAGAGAGCTTTGAATTTTTCTCCGCAGCTTTCAAGCAAGAGTTCTATTGTTTCTTCTCAATACACCTGCCCTTTAAATTTGTTATTAGACCAGCTACAGTCTGTGGGGGAAGAATTACTTTAATTAGTGCTCTGAATGCAGTATTTTTATCTATGATGGCAAGAGACAAGGCATAAAAGTTTTCCCTTTGACCACTCCTGAAAAGCCTTCAACATTCTTGTAAAAGCATTGCCAAAATCCATGGCTTTTATCTTAAAGTGTTTTCAGAAGTAATCATGGATAGAGATTCCAGAATGAAATACACAGAAATTCAATATTAAAATGGGAAATTGTTTCATTAACTCCAAGATGTCTGGTACTAAACAGCATCCAAACACATGAAGGCTAAATAATGAACATACAAAGACTTCCCAAATAAAAATTTGCTTCTCTGATTCAAAATAGGAATTATACCAACCATAAAGTACACCCACTGTGAGTCACATACCATATGTACAAAGCTTCAGAAAAGCCAAACAGGTTGAGCTTCACCATCGACATTTTCTTACATTTAAATGGTGTTAAATGTCAAATAACTCATTTCCTAGCAGTCTTACAATAAGTTGCTTTGTTATAGGAAGTAATAAAGACACAATCAAATTCATTTCACTTATTGTACATAATCAGAAACAAAAATGAGGAGCAGCAAATTTTGGAGCAATTCAGGGAATACTAAGAGAGCTGGAGGAATAAAATTATTGAGGCTTTATAAGCAGCAAATAACTAAAGGAATACATACGAATAATGTTTAACTCTCACACTTCAAAGATTCATTTGCGTAAGTGTAAAATCTTTGTGTCCTTTGAGATGCTTTAGAAAATCAGCATTCATATTTGAATGGCAGATCTGACAATATCTGCAGGAGATTTGCACTCTTTGTAAGTGGCAGAAAGAGGAAAAGCAGTATTGATTTGGTATCTATGAGTAGCCATCTAGTGTTGTTTTAGGCAATTTAATCCCATCCAAACAGTCTGTCACTTCAAAAATGTCTCTGATTAAGTAGAATAGAAAGTTACAAGAACAAGACCTCACTTAGTCTCTTCTAGAAGTCCACAAACAACTCCTGAAAAGGACGAGGATGGTAACATTCAGCCCTGATCAGTACCCACCAACATAAAATTGCAGACAAGGGAGAGGTTGAAGGTTCATTTGTCTTTTGATATTATCGCCCACAAAATGGAAAAATGGTTTGAGATTATTACATGACTATATATGTGGACATTGATGATCATTGCAAATAGCAGGTAAAGAAAATGAACTCTCTCACGTCCCATCAACCACCACCAGGACAGAGGTTCGATAAGAGCCTTGGGCATTTACAGTAATTTAGAAGCTTAAACAAATTTTTACTTGTCTGCATTAAAACATTCATTCAGTATTTGAAAGAAAATCCACAACAAGAACTTGTGTGCAAGAGAGAAAGGGAAAAAGTTCTCTGCAAAGACCACAAAAAAGACGGGAGGTGTGAGCACGATATTAAAGAGAAAACATCAGTTTTGTAGAAATATAAAATCCTGTGTGGAAATCGGTTCAGAAGAATTATATTTCCCTCTAACTGTTTTCTTTTTTTCAATTGCGCAATGAAGACGTTGTCTTTCCTCTTTTTTCCCAAATTGGAATCAAGCTTTGGTAAAGCCCACCAAAAACATGCCTGCTGCTTTATATCCTGCTGCTTTATGCTCCATATTGCAAAAGCAATATTCATTTTTTAGAGGTGTACGCTAGCAACAGAAATCTTAATGCTTAATTTAAACAATCTCTTTGAAGCAACCACTCTGGACACTTTCAAGATGCTGGGATATTATTTCTTCAGTTAAACAAATTCCTTGAGAAATGCTATTCCATCGGTGTACATCATACAGAGACTACTGCTGTACGCTTGTTCTGTTGTTTCGTGTAAAAATTAACACTTATTTTTGCACTGGGTGCAGTTACACTAATGGGAAGGGCTTTCAGAATAAGGTCTTACTGGTTCTAAGTTGGGCAAAGGAAACATTAATATTAAGACACAGCTCCTCAGGGCTCTGAAATACAGCTGTTATTTAGCAGCTTACTGGCATGGATTTGTTGAGAAAAAATCACCAGCCTCTCCCTGCTTCATGAACATTACGCCACCTTAATATGGGAAACTATATTAGTTACAGATATTAGTTGGAAAAGTGCATTGAAATGGTAAAAATATATGACAGCACTCTGAATAGCTGACAGTTCATGAAGTATACACCGTTTACTGAGTCCTGTGATAACAGTTTATAACTCAAGGGTAAATTCTTCTGTTTCGCAATTATTGCAGCTAAGTGCCTGTGCTCAGAGGCAGTGGGGGAGTGCTAAACCAATTAGTCTGCCTTCCACCTTCATCTCTTGTTCCAGCGGGAATATCATCCCACAAATTGTAGAATTTGATAGGGAAATCACTGGCATAGCATCCTAAACTGACATAGTTTTAGTAGCGGATTATCACACAGAGAAGGGCAAGAGTAGATAGATGGGCTTAGGAAATACATATGCTTAGTTGAGCTCCAGAGCACATACATTAATTCACACATTCATTAGCCCTTGCATCACAACAGCATGGTCAGCCAGAAGGAACAGACATTTCTCCCCACACCAAGGGCACATCCTATGGCCTAGGTCTAGCAGCAGTGTAACTGCTCTGGTGAGTCCTAGATACACAAAGGACAGACAGTTCTGCCACATGGGTCAGCAATCGTTCTCAATCGACGGATGGATGGATGGATGGATGAAGAGAATGGTGCCAAATACACTTGGTACAATACTGGTGGAACAAAATGAACTAGAGTGGAATGTACAACTTCTGTTTGAACAGGGGGTGGAGGGGCTCTCATTAGCTATAGTAAAAAGCATTTAAAAGGAACTAACTCTCAGGGATTGAGCCAGCTGATAAACCTTAACCTGACCCATTATTTTTGTTGCTGACACTTTACAGACACTTCAGCATAAGACCCTCAGAAACTGAAGACAGTTTTGCTCTGCTAATGACAGTACATACCTACTCACATCTGCTGACCTGAGCTTAAGCATTCCCACCAGTTTTGCTCCCATATGCAGTAACGTGTCATCACACTAACGGCTGTCTTTGGGGCTCACATCCCACCTTTTCCTTCTCTCCAGCTGCTGGCTTCTGTGCCCTGCTACCATCAGCAGTACTTAAGCCTATGCCATGGCAGTCCCTGAGTCCACATGACTCACAGTGATGGCATCCGAAGCTCCTAAGTTGCATAGATGCAGGCAGGCAGGGCCATCAATCAACTTGTTCTGTTTGTGCCAGGGTACTTGGGCCTTACTGGGAGCAAACAAAACACTTCTTTTCTCTCCGCAGCAGTTGCGCTTGTAGTGCAGCTTGTGGAGATTTGCTTTTAAAAAGGAGAACCTGATCTAGTTGAAGATATCCCTGACTATTGCAGGGGAGTTGGATTAGATGGCTTTTGAAGTTCCTTACTAAACCAAACTATTCTATGATGCTATCATACTGTGAATGTTTCCAGAGTCTCTGCATTGTGTCTAATGACCTAGCTGAAGTACATTATTAGAAAGCCTACTGAAGATGCAGACAGCTCTTCAGCCATGTTACTTGTTGCTGGTTTTTCTTGTTTATTATACTTTAAACTGATCCAGTACTCTCTGCAGGTGGAATTGACCGTTCCAGGTGTTGTGTATTTTTGCGCATCAAACAGCTTCGAAGTCCAAAGGAGTTCTTTGGCTGTTCAATTTAATAAACAGGAAGGAGATGTTCTAGAGAGATCACACTTCTTTTTACTAGCACCCTCTCCTTATTAGTACCATCAAAAGAAGACTTTAGTTTGTTACTATTTTCCCATAGATTTTGCTAGAATTTTGGAAAAAGGAAAAAAATACAGTCAGTGTATTCAATCTACGCCGGGCTCTTT
>JAOEHY010046052.1:0-10875 GCA_025447955.1 Psilopsiagon aurifrons
TTAAATATTTTTTTTTTTTTTTTTTTTTTTTGCCTGATTAGCAAGAGCAGAGTAACCTCCTTAAAGTAGAACTTGGTCCAAAGATTTGTGCTGCTCGCTCTCTCCTTTTTGTTTGCCTTGTGTATCAGCATTTACAGTTCAAAGCATTGGTTTAGCCATTACAACACTTAAAAATAGAGTTTAGAGGAGCTGTCTGGTCTGAGTTTCATGAAACATCTTTGGTGTTTTGTTTTTTGTTCTCCTCCCCCTCCAAGGTGATTTAATGAAAAAAAAAAAAGTCCTAATTGAAAATCATAATGATTCTTTCGAGCTACTATATATACTGTTCCTAAAAGCAGGCATTTATAGGTACAAAATAACGGCTAGTTTATTAGGACTACAGACAGTTTTCTCAGGAGCTGTAATGTAACTATTTCTAGTCATAAGAACTGGATTGTTTAAAATAAATTCAGGGTATTTTGCAAGAGGAGTTTTCTGGTTTTCAGTAGCCCACATAATGGGAGCCTCCTAGCATTGCTTTCACATTTTTTGGCACTTGCGGTCTTTTCTAACTTAGTTGTGATGTTCCCTGAGCTGTATCTTGAATAGAATTAATTGTGGATGGTTGTGTGTCTTTCAGCATCTAATTAGAACATACTAATTACAAGCTGTTTTGAGAAGCCTAGTTTCCATTGGATTTGTGTTCCGTGTTCCCCAAATCCTTCTATCTGTGTTAGAAATCCCTTAAGATTCTTAGGTCTTACTAGAAAAGGGACAGTTAAGGGGCTTGTAATTGCTGTCAGACTCTGAGCTGACTGACAGTCATCTGTTTCTTGCAAATGGGAACAATGGGAATATATTTAGGTTTTATTTTTTGTGGTGAAAAGGTTCGCTGTTTGCTTACACATACATTGTGAGCTTTCAGTAAGGTCTGTGAGCTTGGATTTGACATCTTAGGAGTTTTTTTGAAACTCTTAAGATGTCAAATGCATTTGCCAAATTCATTGTCATTGTTACGATGGTGTCACTTTATGATGTCATTACTTTAATACCTAGCGGTTAAAAGTTGGCAGAATATGAAGTGGTGCATGGGTCTGAAAGGCTGGGTGTTAGGAGACATTGTACACTAGAAGAGCTGTATTTTTAAGAAACAAGTGAAGCTGCCTGTTACCCACTCTGGCATATTAATGATTTAGATATATCAGGCCATAAGTTGCAGTGAAGAGTACTGTACAGCACAGAATGTCCATTTGGAATCAGTCACTTTTGAGTGCAGGTTAATTTGAAAACTGAAACCAAAAATCTCATACCAAAGTTCACCCAGGTTGAGGGAGGGCATCTGTGGTAAGATGGTGAGGGTGTAATTTCAAATGTCCATTCTGGCTTTGTTAAATCAACTCTGTTGGTCAAAAAAACCTTTCTGCTGGAATTGTTTTGCTATAATAATTTTCATATTGATATTGTTTAAGGTATAAAAGCATCTGTAGTCTGAATCAAATTTGGGCTGAATTCTGGGATTTGCTGAGGAGCATTTGCAAGTTTGTGATTAGCAAGCAGTCCAATCTAGTATTCTAGCATTTGTGCATCCTTCCCCTCTGACATGATCAGCCCTTGACAGTTACAGAGCCATGCTATTAAATAAAACCACAAACAGACAAATTGCATGCACCTATCTCTATTATTAACCAAGAATCTTTCGTCACATGCTGATTGCAGTTTCTCAGAGTGTAGTTTCTTACAGTTTAGTTTTCTTTGCCCTCTGTGCCTTACTGTCCTTTGTCTATCCTAAGCAGAAGATTGTTTGCTCCTGGAGCTATGCTGATGGGTAATTTACTTGATATGCTGGGTACATTAACCAACTGATTGACAAGCAACTGCTTATTAAACAAAATGCAGATGCCTAAACTGTACCCCTGTTTACTTCATAAAGGAAGTAACAGGAGCATCCTTCTCACTCTTCACTTTCCCACTGCAAAAATTTTAAAAGCTGATTAGCTGTTAATGCATTATACCTTTCCTGCTTCTCCTCCCCCCTTCCCTCCTCCTCCATTTTAGATGAGGTTGCTCCATGAATTCATAAGTAATTAGAACCTGACAGATACACAAGTAGTGCAACTACTTAAGCTCAGTATCTGAAAAATGAGGTAGAAGTTCATATAGCTGCCAAAAGAGAAAGCCAATGCAAAACCTGCATGGTTAAAATGCCTTATTAGTTTTGTCAATAGGAATTTATAAAACTTCATTCACTGCAGCTTAGTTTCTGTAATGGGCATTGCTCCGATTATGAGGTTGTTGATTGCTGAACTTTCACTTAAAATTTATATATAGAATTCTTTACCAGTTATATACAGTATGATGAGCAATTAATAAAATGAATGCAAACATCTGGTCCTTAAATTTGTTTCCCTGTTCAATAATTAACTTCTGATGGAGCAAGAAAGTTAGCTAATGAAGTTTTGATTTATGGCGTGTGTCTGTGCATAATTTAAGTTCAGATACCGTTTTAATTTGAACTGGTGACTATTGTAATTGCTTGCATGAGGATAAAAAGCCACTGTCTTTTATGTGACTGCGTATGCATGTGGTTTTTGTTACTGATGGAAAATTAGGATAGATCAGCCAAGCTGCTGGCGAAAGAAGAGATTAGATATGAAGTTAAATTCAGTATTTAATGAGTGGTAACTTTGAGCTTATTTTAGCATTACAGTTGAAGTTTGACTGAATGTGGGTGAATTCTCTCTGGAGATTCCTTTGCAATGAGTAGTATCCTGCAAAGACAATGAAATCTGAAACTAACTCTTGCTTCTTCTCTTGGCATTATTATTTTTATTTTTCTTAATAGTTAAAGACTTCTTATTTGTGTCCTTATTAATGAGATCAGAGAATTTTCAGGGAAAATAAGTTCAGAATGATCAGGTGTTTCGAAGGACACATTTCACAATGTTTTCATATCTTCAAAGCCTCATAAATGGAAATGCAGTTCCTAATTAAGCTTACACAATAAAACCAGATTGCATTCTTGAGCTTTTACTGAATTAAAGGTTTCCATATAGAGAAAGTTTTTTTGCAAACAATGCTTCCCTTTCCTATAATTTTCTAGCAAATATGTGACAAAAAGGTAATTACTTGCATGGAGAAGACAATGAGTTAAGGAAGTCTTAGAGTTCTGGGTGTATTCAGTGCTTAGAAACAATTGAGATCCATGTGAAAAGAGTTCTCTTCAGGACAACAGATGTTAAATTTCCCGAAATGCTGTCAAAATCCCAAAATCCTCCATTAAGGATCAGTAATTGAATTATAAGTAAGCTGGATATAGCTAATTGGATATCATGTCACTAATTTCGTAGTCTTTTCTGTAAGTACAACATTCCTCTGTAGATCTTGCTTAGAATTTGTGTTGGATTGTGGCTTGCTTTAAATTTTCAGGGGGAAATGGAGCCCCTGTCTTGTGTCCTTGTTAGCCACAGAGATGAGAGGGGCTCCTAGTAATTTGCTGTTCTGGCTTCTTGTAAGTAGAAAGTTAATGGTTATAGGTTTTCATCTAGACAATGAAGTGTCACAGTGATGAGCTGTGAATAAAGAGGGGAGGTATGTGGGTTGAAAAGATATTCCAGTATTCTAATGTTACTTGTATGGGTACATGATTTCATTTTTGTATGTTAACCATTCTGCCCACACATGTACTTTTTCACATTAAAAAGAATTTTAAGAATTAAGAAAATTAGATCTAAAATATTTTCCTTGGTAGATCACTTTTAAACCAGATTTGGTTAGTCAGTTTGGGTGCCTCATAAGACTGATGATTTCTTTAAGGTCAGGATTAAGAAATACTTTTCTGAACTACTTTATGTATAAAAGCACTAGACAAAAGAAAACTCCTAAATCCAGAAATTCTTACTTATACATGATGCTCTGTTTTAAGTGGAAATGGAACTGTCTGATCTATTTTTAAGGGTAGCTTTGTTCACGAGTAATATAGCATAAGATCCAGGAATGTTAAACAGTTTTTATTTTTAATAATAAATTCTGACCTTGTTTAACTATTCCACTCTAGGTTCCACTTCAGGTTTCCACATAAAGTATACTGTCTTCAAGGTTAAATGCAAGTAAATTTTTAATGATGTAGATCATGATAAAATCAATTTATTTTTCCCAGTTCATTTACAGAGAGGTTTGCAAATTGACATTTGTTGCCTTTTTTTGTTTTTAACTGTCTTCCCCTTTATGACCTTACCCCCCCCACCATTTGGTTATGGAAACCTGTACGTCTTACTTCATTTTAGTGTCCTAAAATAAATCATTGAAATATAATGCACATTGAGTTATGACAGGATACTTTGTATCCCTTGTCAGCTGGCTCAGGTTATAGATATATCTATATTCAATTTGTGGATATATCTATATTCAATTTTATACTTCAGCTTTATAGGTACTCTGTGAAGATCAAAGCTGTGTTTTTCCCTAGTAATTATCAAAAAGTCCAGTCTCACTTTTAACACACTGTGCAGAATGTGAATATGTTTTTTCAATAGCTCACACTTTCAGTTAACTGCACACTTGATGTTTTGGAATAATAGGCATTCTGTAATGTGAAAACTTTGGCAGGTAGTGTTTATAATGTTTGTGTACTTCGGTGAAGAGTATTAATTTAAGACAAGTTTTGAGAATGGTTAGAATGCATTATCAAGACTGCAGCAGCTTTAGCTGATTATAATCTTGCATTATACTTCTAAGGTTGTAATGTGGCTGCTGTTGAATTGAATGACAAAACTCATAGGATTTTGCCCTGTGTGATCAAAATGTTTCTTGTAATTAAGCAGCAATTGCTCCTTACCTATGGTTGGTTGGTGGCTTTTTTTTTTCTTTGAAGTACTACCTGTTGTTAATACAAACACACCACTTCTTGCTATTGAGGTAAGGATTTGGCATGGTGGCTGTACCAACGTGAGTTAGTAACTTGATGCTTTCTTTTTGCAGTGTAACTGAAGGCCTTGCCTTAAGTTGGGCAGGTGAATTAGTTGCAATTTTGTCATTTCAAGCTCATCTGAGGCTGGCTTAGCCATTCTTTGATAGGGAAGATAAGCAACGGCTTCCTCCATGATGAACTAAATCACCAGTAGGGATTGGAATTTATGCTGTGGTATATCCAGTCATCTGGTCAGGACCCAAACAGATTTTTTTTCTGAAAATGCTAGTTTGCCTGACATGGGTATATTGTTTTCCTTGCAAATAGAGGGGAATTTTTTTCTTAATTGTCACAATTTAGGGTTCCATAATATGCAGCCACTGCACGTACTGACCCTGTCAGTGGCAGTTTGAAGAAAGAATACTGTTAAAAATTACAGACTAATCAAAATCAGTGTATTTCAACACGTGTACTATAGTGCTTACAGTGATAACATTCACTAATTCTTTTCCATGGGTAGTCCTCTGTATTTCTGAAATTCATATGTTGAAACTTTTGTTAGTTTAGTTGTTTAATTTTGTTGTTTGATTAGTGCCTAAATAATAATGAAACTTGGAAGTCCTTGTCTGAATAATGCAGATAATGAAGTTTTTTTAAGTATTTGAAAATGCTTTCATTCAAAGTACTTTGCCAATATCACACTACAAATGAGGTTGCAATTATAATGATTTTCTTTTAAGTGCCCTGCAAAGGGATCGGTCTGCTAAAAAAGGCGATATAAACTGAAGCAGTTCAAATGGTGCATCATTTATTGAAAATATTTGCCACCTGCGAATAATGAATTCCATGTTATCAATGGATATATCACTGGAAAAATTTATGAGTGTTGAAGAGATTGAACTGGATCAGGAGCCTGGTTTGTGAGTATAAACAGCTTCTTTCTGCCAATAAAGCAAAATTGAGCTCCTATGCATGAGGCTGATTTATAGTGCCCAGTGGCCCTGATTTCAGAACTTAAACAAGATGTTGTTAGAGAAAAAAATTGCAGAGTCAACTTTTCATTCATTTCAGGCTTGGTGGTTCTGTGGTAGAATTTTTGGGCTGCCTGAAGATCCTAGTGGTCTTTGTTTATTATAGCATGTTTTCCAATTTACTGTTGTGGCAAAGGAATGGGAAATGGCTCTGTCCCTGCCAAAAAAGCATATTTATTTGATATTTTTTAAAATTTCGTATTTTGATAATTGATTGGGAACATAATGGCATTCTTATTCTACTATTATGCAATATTACTATACGATTGCTAATAGGTAATACTAGTTTAGTTAATGCTGATGAACTCTTGATAATTGCAAAACCAACTCAAAATTTCATTTCATTTAAAGCAAAATTAATTTTTGCTGCCCTAAAACATGTGGCCAGGACGCAGTTTTATCTCATAAGATCCATACATATGTGGCCTTGAGTAACATGTTAGACTTGCAAGTGGCTTCGTATGACAGCCAGAAACTGCATTCTGCTTTCATCACATCTAAGAGAATTGAATTTTAAAGTGTAAATTATTAGTGGAACTCATAACATTTACTTGCATACTGTTTTCCTGTTCATTATTTTCTCAATTAGTTACTGTTTGGTGTATTTTGAAATACTACCTCAAAAAATAGAGTCTGGGAGAGAGCTAGGAACCAGCTACCTTCTGCTGTGGATATAGGAAAGTCTGTTCCTACTGTCAAGTAATGTTTGTTTTCAAACAAACATTTGTTCTGTATAGCTAAAACTGTTATCTTTTGTTGGAAATCGCATTCAGGCACACGGACAAGTTCTGTCATCTATGGGACTGCACTTCAGTACTACTTAGGTTTGGCATTGATTGTTACCAGTGATGACTGTGGAGTGGTAACTGGTGGTTTAAATTTCTCTTCCTGGGTACCACATGCTTTCCAAAATTATCCCTTTAACAGAAAATATATGAAATTATTTTGACCATTCTTGTAAGTAGTGATGATACTAGTATTATAAAGCCATAGCTTAACCTCTGAAATTCAGAGAGACTTGGTTCATGTTCTGTTACCACCAACTGCAGACCCATGTTTTTTGAGACTAATTGGAATATTTATATGAAATAACTGCTACTGGTGTGCACTTTCTTCAACTACAGAGTAAAATTGCTTTCCAGAGCATCAGAACATTTTGCAAAACATGCTGTTTGTTTTTCAGTTAGGCATACTTGGTAGTCACAAAAGCTGTTATAACTAATCCTCTTGTAGGGAAGGAATAAGTCTGTTTTAATAGCTGCAGTTTGATTATAGCCATTGGTGTACCTGTTCCTTTTGGATCCAGATTCTGACTTTGTATTTCAGAGTGATGCTTGTGAATGATCTTGTTGAGCTGCTAAAATTGGATTCTTTCAAGTGGCAGAAACAATTCTCCCTAATGAGTTTTTTTCAGAATAACGGAGAGACTGCATAGGTTCCTCACTACTTGTAACATGCATACAAGACTATAAAGGTAAATAGAATGACAGTTATGAACTGTTTATTCTAGACAGCCCATAATTTATGGTTCATGGTAATATGTTGACTTTTCTTAGATCTGTGTGGATCTTACAGGATTTATGTATTGTGGAGTGTTTCACTTTACTTTGCTCTAAATGGAGCCTTTAAGATGAAACACAATAAGGAAAAAAATGATTCATAAAATGTTACCCCAAAAAATAAAAGCATGGCTTCTTTATGTAGATAGTCTCAAGATGTTTTTAGTAACTCCTTAGAACAAGGATTTTATATATGGTAGAAAAGAGTGGTTCTTTGAATTAAAACCAAAATATCTGTTGAACATTAATTATGTATTGCTGGATATTATTGTTCTATCAAAAAATCAGATATAGGTATCATTATAAGTGATGAACCAGCTGATGATCATCTGTTTTGCTACAATTAGGAGCACCTTTTCACTCTGACCTTTCATCTTTCTGCAGTTGAGAACATTACCCTGGTGATGGAGTTGTGCAATGTTTAGGTCAGTTTCCAAGAGTAACAAAAAAATGGAAATGTGTTTAGACATGCTGCTGTGTTATCTTCTGACCTATGGCTTGGGTCAAACCTTGCCTTGGATTTAATAGATGTGTCTTCAAGTCAGCTGTATGATTGAGTGTGGCTTGAAGTCTTGAAAAACATTTTCTGAAATTTCTTACAGTGCCACTTTAAATATAAGTTCGGAAACTTTAAATGAAAGTGTGTGAAGTTTCCTTTGCAGAGTGTTATTAACTAGAGGGATTCTGGATTAATTTAGCAGCCAGGTCTCTTCTTTCAGCCATAAACCATGCTGTCAGGGAATCTTAATTACACTTAAGTGGGATGCAAATGAGTTGTGACACTACATCATTTCACATGAAAGGTTCATTGCTTACATTAACTGCACAGTGCTCTCTCCTAAGCATAGGGCTCATTACAATTTTTCTGGTTTTTAACATGGCTACATCTGATTATGGCTTTTACTTTTAATATGTTTCTTCTTAGTACATCTTCTCTCTTTAATCGTTTAAGCTTTAGGCTTTTGAGTTTATTAAATGAGTTGAGCCTGAGTTGCATAGAAGGTACTAAAATAAAGACAGACTTTATAGGCTTCCAAAACTTTCACTGTGAGCTAATCTGTTATCTTAAAGAGTTTTCATGTGTGCAGAGCTGGTTTATGTGCTCCTGTATGCGAGATTTCCCTTAGTGAGAATGTACATTTCTTGCTTCTTTCACAGAAAATTAGAAGAAAAGAGATGCTGTTATTCTTGGTGATTTGCCCTATTCAGTGGGTCATGGTGAATAATGATGAATCTTTTACAGTGGAATGAAAAGTGTTTATATTGACTCAAGGAATTTTGATTCATTAGTCATTTTCAACTGAGAAAATAACTTATAATGGTATGTTTTAAACTCCTAGACCATCTCCATAGTTACCCAGTAGGTTTGTGCTGTCAACCAGTTGTACCTGCCTTGGTGAAATAGGTCAAAAGGATGTTTGTTGGAAACAGTATTTAGTTGTCTTTAAGTTTTCAAAAGACTTAATTTTCATCTTAAGTCTGCATAATATTCTCTTTCTTGATTTAGACAGTGCAGGGGGTTGGAGAGAATTTTGCTTTTCTGGCACAACGGCAAGTGGTCATGTAAATTCATTAATTGTTTTTTCTTGCAAGAATATCATATCCATAATGACAGGATATTCCTCAAGTTTTATCTTCAACTCACATAGTGCAGCCAATTGATAGCACTTTGAAATAGTGTTGAAGTTGTCCATTCTCAGGAATTTCTGTTGATATGTTTGATAAGAATATAAAATCTTTGGAATTATTTTATTATCAGTAAACTTACTTTGTTTGCATGTTCACATGAAGCTAGAGTCTAGATAAACCCTTTATTGCTGCTTAGATAGGGTCTTGAAGGCAAGACTTGAGTACTACCATCACTTCACTGCTAATTTGATAATTACCAATTAATCTGGTAAACCCTATTCCATTTCACTGAATTTAGTGCTCATGAAAGATGCCGATATTCTTGAAAATATCTTTAAATCCAAGGTCAGTTTTTCTGCAGCTGTGTTTTGTATAAAGAGAAGTTTATTGTCAATTCACTTGTGTTCCTGAGGAGCATGGTGTAACCCCGGCTGGAGAGGGTGAAACAATGATTCTGTCTCACTGCCTGCTCAGGCTGTTGTCAAGGGCAGAGTTTGAATTCATGCTTTGGTAGCATCAATTATCCTGCTTAAGTCAGAGGGGTCACTATGGGGCAGAGTGGGACTATTCCTTGAAATCAGTAGGTCTTCCCTACATCTTAGTTTAATTATGACTTTGGTAAAAACAATACCTGAAAAAGCTCTAATGAAAAGTTTATTACATAAGTAGTCTGCCTCAATTCTAATTTTATGCCTCTCTGAACTATGTGTATCAGTGGCTCATTAACTGCAAAAATGCAATTTTAAGAAGGGCATCCAAGTTCATAAACACTGCTTGACATGCTGCTGTGGACCTAAGCAGCAAAAAACTTGCTTTTCCTTAGGGGGACAGAAAAAAAACAAAACAAATTTCAGATATTTCAGATGAGCCTTCAAATGTTGTAGTAAAGTAGCTGTAAAAATATTCCTAAGGAAGCATGTACTGGGGGGAAGAAATGGAGTACTCTGTTGTGTCATTAACAGTAAGGGTCTCTAGCACTTCTGTTCCAATTCAGAATTGCACGTAGAGTTATAAATTCAGTACAGTTGCAGAGAAGTGCAACATGTAAAACAATTTTGAGGAATAAAAAGTATATTGGTAAAACGCTTGTCAGTGTAGATAATAGAATACTGCATCATTTTCTGTCGGCTGAAGTAAAGGTTATACACAATTGTTTACTCAAACAGTACGATCTTACTGGAATAGTCACCATTAAGTTCCATGTTTGCTGGGGGCCAGAATGCTTGGGAGTAGGTGAGTGAGTGTTCTTCAGTGCACTTTTCTGCATGATTGTTTTCCTCTGCAGTCCCTTTCCTGCTGTTCTGTCTGTTGCCTTTGCTGAATTGGGTGTGTTGAGAAAAGTGGGGAATGGACAGCACTTGTAATTTAGCCTTTGCTGTACCTGCCTTTCTAGCTTATTGTTGTGGTTTAAGCAGTAAAACATGCAGTTTGCTCGCTCACTCCCCCTTCTTTCTTCCCCCCAGCTCCTGGGGGGATGGGAAGGAGAATCAAAAGAATACAACTCCCACAGGCTGAGATAAAGAACAGTTTAGTAACTAAGGTGTAACACAAACCACTACTTCTACCACCAATTATAATAATGACAAGGGAAATACAAGGGAAGAGAATAGAATACAACAGCTCACCACATATACCCAGCCTGACCAAGCAATGCACCCCCCACCCTTCTGGTTCTCTGCCCTCCGTTTTTTACGTCCTGGGCATGACATGCTGTGGTATGGAATACCTCTTTGGTCAGTTTGGGTCAGGTGTCCTGTCTCTGCTTCCTCCC
>JAOEHY010046054.1:0-11781 GCA_025447955.1 Psilopsiagon aurifrons
GGTGCGCGGCGGGGGCACCGCGGCAGCGCCCGGCGGCGCGTCCGGCGCGAAGGGGAGGAGGAGGAGGAGCAGACGGCGGCGGCTGCGGGTTGTCGCCTTGCGCGGGTGCGGAGCGAGGCACCCTCGGCTCCACGCCGGTGCCTGGCCCCGGGGGGGCCGGCGTGGGGCGGCCGCAGCCCCTTCCCTGCATGAACGACGGGGCGCGGGGAAGTTGCTGCCCGCCTGCCATTTTGGTGCAGCCCTCGCGTTTGGCTGCGGGTGAGTACGGCCGCGGGTGGGCAGGGGCTGGCGGTGAGGGGACACCCTCGAGGCCGCCCGAGCGCGGCGCTTGTGAGGGGTGGGGGACGGGGGCACGGTACGAGGCTGCTTTAATCACCGGCGTGATGTCTGAGGAGCTTCGTGGGTGGCGGCGTGGTTGTTGGAGCGCTGTCACTGCAGTGCATCATCATCATCATCGTTATCGTCGTTATACTGGTTTACTTTCGATCAACTTCCCCGCCGGCACATGGAGGGTTTCATCGCGGCTCTGCCTCTGCCCCCTTTCAGCACAGGAGCATCGCGCTGCTCCGCCTGTAATGTATGCCTCAGACAGACAGAAGCAGCGTGCGTTTTCCTAGTATCAAGGTCAGTTTGTCGTAACTGCTGAGGAAAATACCATCTGGCTCGGGCTGACTTTTGGGAGGGAATCTAATTAAGTGGGAGCGTGTGTTGTGTTGGGGTTGTGTTGTGGTTGAGACGAACGTAGCCAAATTAGATCGCAAAACGCATTAAGAGTGAGTGTGCGTCTCTCCTCAAGCGCGCCTGCAAGGATGTTAACAGTGTCTGGCAATCTATTTTGACAAATGGTGGCTTTTGCCTTATACCTACCATTTTACTGGTTCCTGTGCTGCTGAAAATGCGGGCAGCTGCCTTGCTGTGGAGCCTGGAGTTTGTTAGGAACAGGCGCAGCAAGGATTTTGGCAGTAAAGGTTTTTACTTGTTCCTCTGATAACCCTGTTCTGGAAAGCTACCAAGAGAAAAGAGGGAAAGTTAGTTTAGTTCTTACGTTAGTAGACATGGCTCTGACTGTCATCAAGCTGGATGGGGTTTGATAGCCGCTTATTAATGGTGATAGCGGTTCCCTGTGAGCTGCATTGAGAGCGCTGGCTCTGTCCCTGCAGTTGAGTGTCAGACAGGAATGTTTGCTGCTTGCTTCTAGCGTGAGAAAGTGAGCAGAGCTGTGTAAGAAGCAGAAGGTGCTCTGTCTTGTACATAATCCCTCAGGCTATTGCCTTACCCATCCTTACTCCGGAACTGGATTGCATCAGAGCATATTTACTAATGCCTTATGCCTAAATGTCCAAACATGTACTTGGCGATGCTGTAGCCTTCCTATGGAATTTGTCAGGTAACTTAATACAATGCATACAGCAATCAGAGGAGCATTTTCAGCAGCTGTAATACGTTAATTGCCATTGAGAACTCCTAAAAGTCAATACACCCCAGTAGCCCCTACGGGCATGAGAGAGAAAGAGCACTGCCCCCATGACGGGATGTGCGTTTTGGACCTCCTGCTGATTAAGATGCTACGGTATTGTCCTTTCAGACAGGTTAATGCTTTTTAGCAGACTGTCTTCATCTGAACCACTGGCATCCAGGAGCAATGTGAGACTGAGGAAGCTAGGCTAAAACTTGTGTTTATTTTCCTGAGTCGGCTTCCTGCTTCCACTCTAACCTGATGAATATAGCTGAGTGTGCTACAGAGGGTGTACCCGAGTGTTGTGAACACAGCAGTAGTTCACCTCTGGCTGTACAGTTGCAGTAAACAGAACACTTGAAGAACTTGCACTTAAACAAAGAAGAAAAGTTCCCTAAACTATGCATGGGTGATGCTGAAGAAAAGCTGCAAATACCAAATATGCTATTGTGCATAAACATACATCTGTATGAAAATGGGACTCCTTTGTATTGCTGCCAATGTTAACATGCCCTATTGTGGAAACTGCTGTTTGGCAGTGTGAACTGTCTTAACTTGCCCTTAGAGACTTGGACAAGTTGAAAGAAACTAGTTGAATATAGTTCCATGAAAACCATAGGAATAATCATGTGTCTTTGAAAAAACCAGATTCATTTGTTTGAGCAGACTAAGTCAGCCTTCCCATGCAATGCTTTATTCATCTTCCTTTAGGGTCCCGGTAGGTTATTAATAGATTCTTAGAGATATTAAGGCTTCTGGCTTACCTGGGAACTACTGACAGCCAGAAGATAAACCAACCCCGAGTTTCTTACATTCAGAGGTTTCTATCAGCTTATTTTCAAAAGGAGCTTATTGAAAGAGGAAGATAACTGCCGTATTTCAGTGTGGAGTGAAACATACCAGTCTGTTGCTGAGATTACCGGAGAAACTTGGCCTTTATCTCCAGCATAAATAAGGAATTTTGTAGAAGGGCTAAATACAGTGTAGTTTGATGAGATTTCAAGCCATGGTTTAGTTTTGTCTATCTCTGAGATTTGGCAAAAATACCTGTCTCCAAGTTCTATGTGGCTTGACAGACGCCCCAAAGCAAGACCCCTTTATGTGGCTTGGTACACTACTAGGAGTCCTGTCGTACAGACTAGTGATTCTGGCCTGCTTTCTGTTTAATGCTCAGTTGAAAAGTGTTACCCTGTTGTTTGTTTTAAAGAATCTCACAGGAAAAGGTTGTGCTGTGTTTCTTAAGAATGTGTTTTCAGAAATAAACAGGATGTTTGATGTTCTGGCTCTTGAAAAGGAAGAAATAAAGCACGCTGTAGTTGAAAGCTTTAGCGTAGAAGAACAGAGTGGAAGGGCTGCAGTGGCTTGACTGGACAAAAGCTAGTATCAGCATTATTGCAGTAATGGCATGTACTTCGATCTGATGGATACTGTTCTGGAAATAGGAATACATCAGGAAAATGTCAGATTTCCAGGCCAATATGCATTAAATTTCAACAGCAGAGCAGTATTTTAATTTATTTATTTATTAAGAATGTTTCAGTGAGAAAACCCCTCATCTTGCAAATTTTTACTGACATGTTTGTCCCTGAGCTGGGTAAAGGAAACAGGAGCTCTTGTTAATTCCTCTCTGCTTCGTCTGCTTATTGATCAACTGATGAACATAAAACTAATATTGGTGTTTATTCAAGTCATTGCAGTTATTGCTGTCTACTGGTTGACTTAAGCTATAAAGCATTACCATAGGAAGTAAATTTTGCATTCTTCAAGGCAAAGTACAAATATAACCTCACCTATTGAAGTGGAGGAGCTAACTGCTGTGGAGATTTAATCTTGAAGATGAGGTAGATGCTTTCAATGGCATTGTCTCAAATTGACTCATGGTAATCAATTAAGTAGTCTCCCTGGGTATTGCTGGTACTGCTGGCAGGCAGGCAGGGAGCTCTAGTCTGTCCTACTGCTGAAGATCCAAGCTCAAGTTCTGCTGTGCAGCAGTTCCAAACATCTTTTCTCTCTGGATTCTGCCTTGCAACATATGCTGCTCTTTGATGGAGAAGAATAAATGGAGAAGTGACCTAATGCAGCCATCATTTCTGGATGCAGTCTGTTTAAAGGGTGCTGAGGTAATTTACTGTAGAAAGTGAGATGTAGTCTCTTCTTGTGAGAGCAATCTGAAGTGTTGAGCCTCATTCAGAGGCTATTAAAGTGTGTGCGTTCCCACTGGCTTTAATGAGTCTTGAATCCGGGAAACAGCTTGAAATCTTTGGGGTATTTTAGTAACAAAACAGTCCTTTCTCCAACACCCTCCACCTGCCTCTAGGTGGAATAATACATGGCTCTGCTGTTCCAAACCAACTTTCTGTCCTTCGAGGAAGACAGTACATAATCTGTTTGCCTGCAGGAGAGGAAAGAAAGCAAAACATGTTTACAACTCGAGGAGTAAATTTTGTGTTCTGCTCTTGTGATGAGTTTTATCTCTTCTGAAACTAACTCAAGAAGAGCTTTTGTGCTTATTCTGTGCTGCATTACCTTTGATGCAGAAGGTAATTTTAATGTGGTTTTCTTCTGCTTTCTGCTGTGTGAACAGGGTGTTGTGTCACAGGCCAATCCAAACAGAAGAGTGCTGGTTTGTGCCATTATCATTAGTTGCTAGGACATGGATGCTCAGTGCATGATTTATGTGCTGTTTTCCGAGATGCAGCTAACGCTGCCCTGAAATACATCGAGCTGCAGAGTGTACCTGTTTTTCTAAGCATTGTTAATCTTGCAAGAGGTTCCTTCTTTCCCCTTTAGGAGAACGGATCACCCTGCCTCTAAGTGGTCATCCTCGGGAGTGCTGGTGTAGCTGTCCGGGAGTTAATCTCAACACTTGCATCTAGCTGTCATCAGTGCTTTGGCATTTGTTTGATGGAACATGAGTTGGATTTAAATCAAACTGTAGTGCATGAATTGGAGCAACACCAGGTTTTAAAAACAATAAAAAGAGCTTTGAGGAGGATTGTAAAAGGTGTCTTCTGGTGATAGTGTTTTTTACAGCCTTACTTGGGCTTGACCTAAAAGGCAGTGCCAGAAATTGTCCATAAATTAATCACTGCAAGCACAAAAGTCATGGGTTGAGTCCCAAATAAGAAGAAAACAGTCCTCCTCTAGAGGAAGATCAGCCTGCTCCTTCCAGCTCCTTACACTTTTAATGTTTAATGATGAGGCTTCAGGCTCCTGTTCCATCACAGGTCGAAAAGAGGGGAATTAATGCATAAAATGCTGTGTCCCACACATGAAGAAGTGAACCGTACTTCTTCCATGGAGGTATGTCGTCTGAGTAGTTGTAGCAGATGAAGAATACCTAAGACTGTGCTTTCAGTTAGGGAAGAAGTTGCTGTCAATGTCATATCAAGGTCCAGAAGCCAATGTAGAGCAATAGAGGCAGGAATTTTCTTGGTAAAGCTGATGTTCTTTATGTAGGAGCTTATCAAAGGAGCATGCTATGTCAGTGTACTGGTAATGCCACTCGATCTTCAAGATTGGGCCCTCATATAAAGGGAGCTGCTTTGAGAAATAAAGGTACTAAGCTACAGAGGAGTCCAAGCTAGTTCCTAATGATGATGGCTTAACTTAAGCTGATCAAATAACAGCTTCTGAGGGACTCAAAAAAGGTGTCTGTGCTGGCTGGATGGTTTTCAATACCTGTAAAAGGATGAACTGCTTTGGTTCTCTAGTTTAAATTAAAGGAGCTGTGAGGCTGCTCCAGTTTGGACTCAAATCTGAGTGAACCAGCAGTCAAAAACTGTGAAGTTGGCCTTTTAACTCCAGAAGGTGCCTGACTGCCTCTTCTGCTTGAATGCAAATGTTCCTTGTTTGTATGAACTTGGGATCCAGAACTTCAGGTTCAGGTTTGTTGGCCAGGGCTCAGATGCTGGTTTTATCTCTGTGTTGTGCAGTGTCAATAGAGGGGAAAAAAACCCTAGTAGCCAAGCTCAGGCCTGGAGCAGAGCCTCTTCTAAGCGCTGTGTAGAGTAGCACCCAGTGTCAACAAACTAAACCATTAACTGCCCCCACCTGACAGATTAACCAGCTCCTAATTTGGTTTCTAGAAGCTTTCTACAGGCCTGGCTCTATTTTACTCTTGTTCTATGCCACGTAACAAATGCTTATCTAAACAGATGAAGGACAACCTGCTCCTGAAACCCTTTCTTCCATGCATGGGGCGCAAGTTGCGTGCCAACCAACCACAGATCACTGCATCCCAGTGAAATAAGACTTGGCTTTATGGGCGTCGCTCTTTGTTATTGTATCTCTTACGAGTCTTGCTTCTTCTAGCAGAAGTCAGGGTTAGAATCACTTTGCAGGTGTCAGAAGAAATGCAGAAGGCACAGTCTTATGAAACTTTACTTTTGGTTTTATTTTGTTCATTTACTTGCTACTTTGTAAAATGCAGTAATTTGCAGTGGGGTTTCCTGTCAGTGCTTAGAATTAGCAGTGATTTACTGCACGAAGTTTGTTTTCACACCTGGCAGCCCTGGAGAACACGGTCTCATCGTGGCAACTGCTGGTGGGAGAATTTTCTAACCTCTAAAAATAGAGTTTCTGTCTCTGGCCTAGTCCTGCAGAAAGATTCTCACAGAGGTTAGTTCTTGGATTAAACTTAAGGCTATGCTGATGAGTGGTATTTAGTAAGTGGGTGCAGAATATCAATTAGCGCAACATATGTTGTGGAGGGGGGAAAAAACCATTTTATTGTGTAGGATACTTTAAGTATGCCTGTGGTGTGTTTGCGTATTGGTTGGATTTTATACTGCGGATGTTTTGGTAGCAGTCAGGCAATCCGCTTAACTGTTTACTTTTGTAGCTTGCATGGGTTGATCACAATATGGCTTCAAGTAATGATGAGATGCTTAATATATCATAACCCTTTTGCCTCTTTTACTGAAATGCAAAATGAAATTTGTGTGCAGATCTAAAATGTAGACTTTCCAGAGCTGTTTGAGGTTTTAAAAATGCGTCACCTTTTTGCTCAGTGCTTTCTTCCCCTTGTTCAAGGTGTGGTTAACTTGGGTGAGAAGCATTACCACCACTTTGTGTAGTAGGGATGCTTTGGCATCTTGAACTTGGAAGAGTTATCTCAGTGGACCTAAATTTTCTTGCTTAGTTTGTGGAATTTTATCTGTAGGATGCTCCTCTATGGCTGTTTGTACTAATAGTGGCTGCTGTGGTATTGGGGAAGGCATTTAACTTCAAACCACATGATTGTCATGTGCTGCTCGTGTGGTAGCGGACCTTTGTTTCGTTCTTCAGAGCGTACAAGAAGATGGGATCTTGGCATGAAATAAGAGGTCTGCACAGGAATATTCTCAGTTGTGTTACCTTGTAGACTCTTCCACGAGGAGGGAGGTAAATATTTGAACGTTTTCAGGCTTAACATGGCATTGGACTGGCGCCCTTTTCTGGGTGCATGTGTTAGACTGCTACATGGACTAAAGTGAGTGCTCCCTCTCTGCCTCTTAAAATGAAATGGAAACCACCATCAGTTTTCTGGAGGAGCAGAAAAGGATTTGCTGTTTCTTTCATCGCCCTTCGGCCTTTCTTCTCCCTTCAGTTTGGGTGATGTGGTTTAGTGTGAGGTGTCACTGCCTATGGCCAGAGGGGTTGGAACTAGATGATCTGAAGGTCCTTCCCAACCCTAAGTATTCTGTGATTCTATGTTTAAACTGTGTAGCTCATTTGAGGGCCATTATTGTGAAATGCAGAGACGGTCGGGTGCCTGAGGAGAAGTATATGGTGTGTGTAGTGCGACACAGATGGGTGAATGTGATTTTTGAAGTCCTTACTCTTGAGGTGATGCTGAGCAGAGGCAGCAGTACAAATGAGCTTTGTGTTTGGTGTTTCCTTCACGCTCTCTCAAGTGTGGAAAGTACAGCAAAGATGGGTTTTCCAGGTGTGTTCTGGTGTGGGTTTTACCATGGGAAGGTGAAAAAGGGGGCATAACTGTTCAGTGGCTGCTGTTCTTTCTGTACAGGGAGCCTGGGTACGAAGCAGAAAGCTTTGAGCCCCACTTTGCAAGTTGGGCATCCAAAGGAAAGCTCTTGCAGTCTGATGCTTAAAGACATGGAATTTCTGGTAGTGTTAGGCTCTTCAGATGCATACCCTAAGTGCACATCCGGGCTGTGATGGTTCACCTTGGGGTTGATTGACAGTCTGTTATAGTAATGAGCTGTATGAGTGCTTTAAATTGAAGGCATGTGGAAAAGAGATCAGCTGCATCATCCAAGATGCAATTGCATGTCAGCACGTTACAGCTCCAGTTTTGTCTTTGTCTCGGAGCTGTCTTCCTCATTTTGGGAAGCGTAACAGTCAGTGTCACAGAGTTAGAATACTGTCAAGACCCATCATCTCCACTACACATTCTCCCATAAGACAGTTGCTACTAAATAGAGAACAAAGAGTTACACATCATTTGACTGAATTCAGCATAAACAATGGAAGATGAGTCTGAAGAAAATGAGAGCATACTGGAAAGCCAGGGGCAATGAATTTCCTGCTCATTGCAGGGGTTGGACTAGATAACCTTTGAAGCTCCCTTCCAACCCAGACTACTCTGTGACTCTATGCTATATGTGCTAGCAGTATATGCCAGATGGCCTTTGATCTTTAGCAGTTGTAGAGCCAAATTCTGAATAAGCCTTTCCTCTAGGGAGTTCAGTTACCAGTGGGAAGATTGTTCTGGTCAGCGAATTTGGGTTTTGAATTCCCAATGGGGTTTATACTTTTGCGTCAGTTGTAGGCCTGATACATAGCTATAAAATGGTCATGATTTATTATTAAGATTCTCTTTATAATGTGACCTTTTTTTTTCTTTAATCTGTCAAAAATAGATGACAAATAAGTCCTCCCTGTAATCTTTAGGCTTTTCTGTAAAAATCAAGCTTACTATATCAACAAAATAGCTCCTATTTTTTTTAGTTACAGTTTAATATGCTGTGTTGTGCCTCTGGGAGAGTGCTTAGATGAGAGATGCCATTCTTATTAAGCTGAAATGCGACTTTAGTGGAGCTTTTTTGCTTCTGCTATTTCAGATTCATAGTACTTAAAATAATGTAAAATATAGAAGCAAGAAGGCTGTGAACCTCCTGTTTATTTCCTAAATAGATTAAAATTTAAACCCATACAGCACTACCCTTTGGACTTGAAGATTTATAATTTCCCTCACGATAGTATGTCCTGGCATTCTAGATAAGAAGTGCACACAGTTATTGCAGTAACGTGCATTAATAAGGAATATTATTCCCAGAAGAAAGTGAATGAACTAAATGGTTCTTTTAAAGCTGCTGCTTCACCCTATGCATCTCCCAGAGAAAGAAACCCGACTTTGCTCAGGCACTTGCAAGCTGTTTGCTTTTCTAGACAAATCTCATGTAAAATTGCCATAAGGGTGACAGGAAGAGGAGTTTCAGCTTTGGATATAGCACAGGAGACATGTGCAGTAAGTCTCAGTTAAAGTCAGTGTGGGTACAAAGAATAACATCATCTTTGAGATCTTGGTCTTGTATCTCATTTCAAAAGCAGATACAAGTCCTCCTGTCAAAGTCACTGGGGCTGTGCTTCGTTTTCCATCCAGAGAGGTGGCTTTGTATTCCCGATGAGTATATTTTCCCTCTTGTTTTTTTGGGACATAAGTTTATTTCCAGTGAAAAGGGACAAATATCCACAGTGGTGTTCACTGCATCTTTTAGAATTCCTTAGGACTTAAAAAAACCTATGAAATTTTTTGACCAATATCAATTATGCCAAATTTTAGACTTACTGATGTGCTAGCTCTTGTAGAAATGACTTTGTCAGTAACGCCCTTTAAATGTTGTCTTTTGTCTAGGGTCTGTTCAAGTGTGTTGACAGAAAACACAGGAATTCCCTTTACAGTTTCAACACTCGGACCTTGTCTTTGTCACCAGATAAATGCTGTGACACTTGATAATTTCTATATGATATCTGTTGTGACAGTTACATTAAAAAATGAGTGTGGTGGCCTCGTGCTAGCAATGGAATCACTTATTTCAGGCATCCAGTAAACAGAACTCTTTAAAATACAAGGTGTGATGAAGGAGCTGTGTTGTGGACCAAATGCTTGTCTTCCTTTGAGCCATACAAAGGTGACAATCTGGTATGATTTAAACAGCCAAAATGTTCATCAATAAGATTATAGAAAGAATTTCTTAAGGTACTAAAAGACTTGCGCAAAAGTTGGTCAAATGCCAAATAGTACCGGCAAGACACATCAAGCAGTATTTCTTAGGGCCTGGCAGACTGCTGAGTTGGTTCACAACAGAATCTAAAGTTTACTAGCAGGTTTTTTCTCCTTGGTTTTTCTACCTGGAAAATGCTGGAAGTTGTGGAATAGCAGAACAGAGGAGAAAAGCTGGTGTTTGGTTTGGTGACTAAAGCTGAGAGCATGTAAGGGAGACGTATTCTGTTCGAATTGCAAATAGCTGGGTTGAAGGCATTTTGTGATGCTGGCTCCCCAAGGATCACATTTCATCAATGCACTTCAGGAGCAGCGTTTTATAGCCAAAATGATACTGTGTTGTGGAATCAGGTGAATCTTGATTAAAAATCTGCTCAGGAATGGGAAGAGCTGTAGGGTATTCCTGATTGTGGTGCCAGGGGGTTGGAAGCATCTCTACAGATACACACTGTATAGTCCCACCCTGAGACTCCCACCCTGAGACTTCGCAGCTCTGGAGCTCCCAGCATCTCCTATGGTAAAGATGCTCCAGTCCCTTGATTGTCTTTGTGGCTTTGAGCTGCAGGTACTCTCTGAAGTCAGTATCCTGTACTGAGGAGCCCAGACTGGATGCAGCACTCTAGATGCAGTCTGGCTAGTGCTGAATTCTTTGCTGCAACCTAAAACTAAGATGCCTGTGTTGTACAGTACTGGTGTGGGCACTTGCAGAATTAACCTCAGAATGTGGCTCATTGTCAAGCAGTAAATCTGTTTGAAATGTTAGTTGGTGCTTTGTGGGCTTTCTCCCCACCCTTCTGGAATGCTAATCTTCTGCTGAGGCTGCAAATCTGAACGGCTCAGCTGTCATATGAGTGACTAGGAAATATCCTACTTGCCCTCGTTTCTTGGGGGGATGCTCTCGTCCATTGTAAAATTCAGAAGCATTTGGAACGTTTCATTTGCTCATTGCTCTGTGGGGATTTTTAGGGGGGTTTGGGTGCTTCAGTGTTTTGGTCTTTTTAAGGTTGAATTCAAGAAATGTTTTTGTTGTGGAAGTTTTAATTTGATTTTAAAACCGACTGTAAGGAGGATTAAGATTTGTAGTATTCCTCAATCGCGTATCGCAAGCCTGGGCTTTCCTATTGCACTAGGTTAATTTGTTGAGCAAAAGTTGTCTAGAATCGCAGACTGGTTTGGGTTGGAAAGGATCTCAAAATCATCCATTTCCAACCCCCTGCCGTAGTCAGGGACACCTCACACCAGACCAGGTTGCTCCAAGCCCCTGTGTCCAACCTGGCCTTGAGCACTGCCAGGGATGGGGCAGCCACAGCTTCTCTGGGCACCCTGTGCCAGCGCCTCAGCACCCTCACAGGGAAGAGCTTCCACCTCATATCTAACCTGAACTTCCCCTGTTTCAGTTTGACTCCATCACCCTTTGTCCCATCACTCCCATTTTCTATGAAGAACATAAAATCCTGCAAGAAAGCAGAGGCAAAGACTAACCCTTGAAATAAACACATCTGAAAAACCTATTTCCAATCAATATTATTTGCCTTAAATGTAGTACCTATGAAATAACACTTTTTAAGAATGGCAACAGTTCTATGGGTAGAAGCAGAAATCTTTTCCTTTCACAGGCATCAGTGCTTCTTAAATACTTAAAGTGCTTTTAAACTTCTGTTACACATACGCTTCTGGGGAAAAAAAGTATTAAGTCAAATTTCAAATTTAAATCCTGAGGAGCATTTCAGATTGACAAACTTCCTTCTGATGAGCAGCATCTCTTACTTCCTTGAAGACCAAAGGTGAGTATATTCAAGATAGCAAGCCATACAGCTTTAGACAGATCCATCCAGATTGATGCAGCCAAGAACAGGTCTACAGCACGTTGCTATAGAAACTCACAGTAAAACCATTCCCTTCTGGCATAAAAAAGAAACAGAGCACGTTTTAAATACAACACTTCTTCCAAAACTGTAAGACTTGGCACATATTGCTTACAACTTAGTGGATGCTGTATGGAATGCATTTAGAGCATTCCAGTGCGGCAGCAGGGCCAGGGCAGGGATTGTGCCCTGTGCTGGGCACTGGTGAGGCTGCACCTCGAATCCTGTGT
>JAOEHY010046055.1:0-18865 GCA_025447955.1 Psilopsiagon aurifrons
TCCAACAGTTCCATGTCCTTTTCATGTTGAGGACACCAGAACTGCACACAATACTCCAAGTGAGGTCTCACGAGAGCGGAGTAGAGGGGCAGGATCACTTCCTTCAACCTGCTGAAGGACAGGTATAAGTTATTTTGGCTTTTTTGTTTTGTTTGGGTGTTTTTTTAGTGCTTGCAAAGGGAAGCTGAAGTCTGCCTTGCGATGGTCACTGCGTATCCATGTGGTGATGGAATGCTGTAGGTACTGTATAAATGTATGCAAGCAGTTATTGTCTAGACTCTGATGATGTATACATGCTTGAAAGACACTTTTTGTGGTGAAATAGGTGGCCTAAGAAAGGTTTCCAGGGGAGAACTTTTTCTTAGAGTCTTAAAAGGCACAGGAGCCTCTGCTCCAAGATAAACAGAGAGGTGATCTCTTTCTGCATTAGGTACAGCCTAAGTTATAAAAGCTCATCTTTATTTGAAGAACTGAATTTGTGGCTAAAAATCCATAGCTGTAACAGTAGTAGAAAAATAGATGTGAGAACTATCTTCTACTACAACACAGAAGACCAACAACAGGCACAGATAGTTGGGCTTGTTCAGCCTGAAGAAGAGAAGGCTCTAAGGGAGACCTTACAGCAGCTCCTAGTGTCTAAAGGGGGTCTACAAGAAATCTGGAGAGGGACCTTTTACAAGGGCATGTAGTAGACATGTAGCACAAGGGGGAATGGCTTTAAATTGAGAGAGGGTAGATTTAGATTAGGTACTAGGAAGAAGCTCCTTACTGTGAGAGTGGTGAGGCACTGGTACAGGCTGCCCAGAGAAGCTGTGGCTGCCCCATCCCTGGAGGTGCTCAAGGCCAGGTTGGGCAGGGCTTTGGAGCAACCTGATCTAGTGGAAGGTGTCCCTGCCCGAGGCAGGGGGTTAGAACTGGATGATCTTTCAGGTCCCTTCCAACCCAAAGCCATTCTATGGTTCTATGAAAACCAAAGTGCCCAAGGATTTTTTTTCTTTCTCCCCTTCGGTACACATTAAAATATTAATTTTAATCAGATATTTTGGAACAGTTGTCAAAATTTACAGTGTTAGGATACATGCTGTCATTGAGAAGGAAAGTGGGAAAAACAGGGACAGACCAAAGAGCTGCTTAAAAATTGTCATGACTTGCCAAAGTCCGTCAGAAAACTTTTAAGAAACTGGCTGAAAACAGCCTCAAAGTGAGGGGCTAGAAAAGCTTGGTTTCAAAAGCCTGAAGGCATACAAGTTTTTCTTCTAGAAAAGTGCCCAGTGGATGTTATCCACAGATGTTCCCCATCTTTCTTGTAAAATCAAGGGTATGTGCAAAAAAAAAGAAGTCACAAAATGGCCTTGTTCAAAGGTTGTTGGCAGTGATAACTATTACCATTAGCAGATGAAAGGAAGCTGCAGGTAGGATTTCAAAGGATAGCAGAATTTGCTTTTATTGGACTAACTGTGCAGTTCCTTGCAAGTTCAATATTCCTTTCCTAAGATGTTTCCTAAGTAACAGTAAAATGAGCATACAATAAATGTAAGTACCCATTAAAGCTCACTAAAGGAATACCTTATGTTTTGAGTAGATGAACACTGAGATAACTGAGTATTTGTGAATTGTATCACAGACCTCTGTTATGCCAAAGTTCTGGGGTTTATTGCTAAAGAGAGCACCAGTAAAGGTGGCTTTAAACTGCTTTATGTTCCTACTTTCTCTAATGCTGCTGAAGAGGGAAAGCAGGGATCAGCAAGCAGAGTTAAAAGGCTTCATGGCTGTTCAGCAGCCAGCAAGGGGATTCACCTCTTCCCTCCTTCAATGCGCTCACAAGCTGGTTTTCTTTCTGTGAAGATGCTTTCTGAGAGTTTGGATTGGTGGGGTTTTTTTGACAGGAGGGTTTACAGTCCCCTCAAATTAGTGGCACTGGTAAAAAACTCTTCTGGGTTGAAGAAGATTCAAGTATCTTACTCTGATAAGAAAAGTGACGACATTTTTCCTTCTCTGAGGAGTGGTTACTTAGTCCATTTCCAAATCCAGATTACACTGTTGGACTTCCTCCTGGTTCTTGGCGTTATCTGTAACTTATTTAGTTTAAGCAATTCTAGTAGCATAGGACATACCGGGTTACTTGCAGAGCTGTGATATTGTGATCCCATTATTTTATGCTTATGCAGGCATAAAGTAAGTAGCCTGAGAAAAGCAGTACCTAATGCTGTGAAAGTATCTCAGTTTCCTCTGCACCTTTGTCTCTTTAGTTTTGAACAGTTGTCCAGGCAGTGGATATGTTTAATGGTAACTGACCAATTCTTCAACTCTATCTTTATTTTTTCACATTTATTTTAAAGTTCTTGTAAAAATAGCTCTTCTGGGACATCTGGGCCTGGTGAAATTACTCTCTTTTCCCATAAAGCATGTCCTTGGGATAGGAGTTTCTCTGTCACCCTCTATATTAAAACCAAATAATTTATATTGAGCTTCTTTACATTTGCCAGTCTCTTTCATTCTCTTCTTGGTACTATATAGACAAAAAAACCTCCTAGATTTTAGTATCTTTAGTATCTTAAAATTCTTCTCCATGTCTTTTTGTGGGCTGGTACAGGGGTACTACATGCAGCCACTGGGACCTGTGCATTTGATACTCACATGGGAGAAGGTTGTTCAGCAGCACCTGAGAAAACAGTAACTGTGTGCGTGTGCAAGAGCAGCGTCAGTCTGCCATCCCCATGTTCTTCAGACAACCAGTGGCTTTTCATTAGCCAGTGATAAACCAGGTAGTTTCAATTATTCACTATTTTGTACTTACATTAACACTTAAATAGCTGTTAGGATTGGGGTTAGTTTTAGAAATTGTATCATTTGTGTTATTTGTTCCTTGGATAACCTACTATAACCTCAGACAAATTAATTCTCTATTGATTCATACCCCATGAATGAGCATGACCTCTCCAGCATTCAGACACTGTGTCATGTAGTGGCGTCATTGAAGACCATCTGCATAAGATATGTTTTATTTATCTTGATAAGCATAGCATGAATCTTATAAGAATGCTGAGCAAGCAAAATGCCTTGCTTCAAGGTGTCCCAAGTGATACTGACACTTGGCCTCTGGTTCTAGTTTGCCTGAGCAAAAACTCTGAGAAAGACCAGAACACTGTTCCCACTTCTTGTCCTAGGCTGTCAGCAAGTCTCCTAACATGGCTAGACTTTGATTAGAGGATGACAAGGAAAGAACATTTGCAAAACAGATCCTTATTTTCCCCTATATAAATTCTTCTGAAGTTAAGCATAGCTCAGACCTGGGAACACCAGGCTGTCTGATGATGCAGAGTTCAAATTACCTTGGTTATTTCATGGTCTGCAGTTCTTCGATCCCTCAGCAGCCATGATGCCCTCATGGGCAGTTCTTGGAGCCCTCAGCAGAAATTTGCAGTAACACCAAAATTAATTTTGACAAAGTCAAATCATCTTTGGACCCTTCAGCTGCAAGCAGACAGAGCAACCCAGCACCCTACTGTCAAATCGTGATTGGAATCACCCCTGATAGGTCTCCATGGATGTCTGGCTTTTGGTATTGATTAAACTGCTGGCACTGAGAGGTCATTTTCTGTAAGTTTCTGGCATCCTGCAGGACAAATTCCATGGAAAATATTCCTCTATTCAGTCGGAAACAGAAGAAGACTGACAGTTCTTCTGCAAGGTTCTCTTTAGCTAGGTAGAGAGCTCGGGTGTGGCTCACACTAGGGTAGTTCTTGCATTTTCCAGCATCTCTAGATTAACGTTTCTTAAATGCCAAGTGTCTTCAAGGTGCTAATCTAGACCTTCAGCTTCAGCCTTCAGGGTGAAGTCATTACCTATACAACATAGTTGTTGAGTCACCACCTACCATAGTAGCATCCATGTCCACATTTCATTATGTTTCTTACCACAAGGCAGTTCCTGACTTGCTACTTGCAGCCAGGGAGTATAAAGCCTTCAAAAATCCAGCTGGCAGCACAGTTTCACCAAATAACAAAACCATTACTGAATACCATTGGACTAGGACATTGTCTCAGGGCTGCCTTCTCTGGAAGGGAAACTGCCTCCAATAACAGCAAAAATTGATGCCTAATGCAAAAAGATCACTGTATCACTACTACAGAAAGAGCTGCACTCTGAAAATGAGGGTCCCAAGTACAGTATTATTAATCAATATTGCAGGTACTGATTTCAAATAGCAAGATTTGCCACAGGCATCTAGGAAGGAATTTAGACATGGTGCAGTAGAGGTCATTTATGGCAACAGCAACATTTCCAGAATCATCTTTTTGAGAAGAGCTTCTTTATGGGTTTTCGAATTAGAAGCAGCTTTGCAGTCTGTATAGACAAGGTTGTGCGCACTGTTCTGAGGCCCCCAAGAGAGTAAACAACGGTTCCCAAGCACTGGCATCGCAGAGCATACAAGCTTGCTAGCCACACTGATCTCCAGGAAAAGCAGCACAAGATTTGGAAGAGGTAATTTGGATTTCTTTGGAAAGAGTTGGATTTGGATTTCTTTGAGTGTACCAGTTCACCTGCTTCTTTCATCAACAGGGTGCAGAGTGACTCACTGCTTGAGCTGGAATATTCAGGATGTTTAAGTTCTGCCTTTTCCTTTCAACCACTGAAGTGATTTTATAACAGGTTAGTGCCCACCAGTTGTCACAGAGGTTTAGACTAGCCTGAAGGAGCTGTGCGGTCTTTGTAGCAGGAGTCATTGCCTTCAGAAGACCTGTGTCCTTGTCACCACTTACTTTAGAAGAACAGAAATCCACATATTCATACCCTGAACACTCTGGATGCTATCTCCTAAGAACTGTTATATCCTCTACTCGTGGCTGTATCTTGGTGCTGGGTGTAGACAAGAAATAAGTTTAGATCCATCCACAGAATACAGATGATCAAAACTGCAGCAGGGTAATATTCTGCTAGCCTTGTGGGACTTCATGTGATGTTCAGCTTTTCCATTCAAAACCTACCTCAGAAGTTCAGTGAGAGCATGGGTCAGGCTTTCAAAAGGGAAGCACAAGACATTGCTACAGCATGACTCTTGTAAAGGGCAACCTACAGAAAACAGAGCAGCCACACAAGTGTCCCTGTGCCTGTTTTTACAGCCATGTTCTGCAGAGAATCCTTGAAATGAAAGATAAGCCTAGCAAAAAGATAACCTTTTGCCCATCCTTTTCCATACGTATCCATACAGATTTCAGGACTGTATGAACACTAGCGAACAGTTTTTCATTTACATTCGTGGCATGGCCATAGTAATCGTTAAACCATTGTGTTCTAGGGATGCACAGTTCACTGAACCATCTTCAGAAGACAATCTTTTGAACAATTGTAGATAGCAAATTACATGGTTTGACTGATTTCCAAATAGGGGAAAAAATGTAAACCAGTCTGCTCCAGATAGGATATCAGTTCATGGCAAATTAGGAACTTATAAATGGGGTACTGCTCACCCTATTGCACCTGAAATTGAAACAAAGGCCACCAATGGAATGTATTCAGGAGGCTTATAACCCCAGTGCTACCAGAGCAATGCTTTTGTTTTGCTCTGCAGAGTTTGTTTGGCCTCCAAAAGCTCAGCTTCTATTCCTAGATGTGAGGTACCGACATGATTAACCCATCTTGCGTCTAGATCTTGCAGTGTTTCATTTCACAGCGCAGACGCAGAAATAACATCCAAGAGACAAATTCTGTTCTTCAGGTATGCAAACTATTGACATAGGATGTTCTGCGGATCCACTTACTGATCACATTAGGGAAAAAAATAAAACATCCCTCTAGTCTCATGAATGTTTAAATCTCCCATCTAAGTCATTCTGTGCCTTTTCCATATTCCTTTAGCAGCTGTCACCCACCCGTTCATTCACCCCCATAAGATCTCCTTTTCCTTCTCTGGTGGCGCTGAAACTTCTGACAGCTCTGTTAACTGTCCTCCCTTCAATACAATAAGTTGTGTCTCTTTGGTCCCACAAAGGCAGTGATTCTATCCGGCTGCACTTTATTCCTCAACCCACTCCCTGTGATGGGCAAGAAGTGAATTTGCTGTCTTCCATGGGTCTCTGCCTGCCCTTATCAGATAGCCTCTTCCTCTATCCTACTAGTGACCTGGCTAAGGAGCAAGCTGAAGACGCAGTGTAAAGACACAAAGATTAAAGGATAGAAGGATCAGCATCCCTTCCATTTATTGTTGAATACAACACTGTAAATAAAATGGTATGTTAGCAATTATTTTATTACTCAGTTTAGTTATCACTGGGGAACAAAACCAAAAACCATAGGCTTTTCAGAGGGCTCTCAGTGAAAGCTACAAGCTGCCTTTGGAATTCAGAGAAACTGAGTTTCCATCTCCGAAGTACTAGTAAAACACCAAACTGGATGTTTCCAATCTATTCCCTTTTTTTTCTAAGGGAGAATCAGGATGGAACAGTGTTGCAACATTTAATTCTTCATAGTTTCAGCAGCACTCAGCTGACTGGTGTAGCAGAAACTTGCTTAGAGAGCAAAGCCCTAACTACATTCTCTACAGCAGACTTGCACACATTAGTGTTTCCAGCCTTAAGGGCTACATTCATCATCATCATGACCAGAAAGAAGTCACCAATTATTGAACTGTTGTGTTAGAATGGAAGTGGAGTAGAACTGGAGGAAGAACTCTTGCAAAAATTTACACATCAGATCACACTTCAGGGGTTATTTCAGCAGAAGCTACATGATGGTCTAGAAAACGGACATGCCCTTTTTTTTTTTAATAGAAGTCAGATTTATTTGTGTTTTATATGATGACTACTGATTTACATCCCACCCACCCATTTGAGAGTATTCAGGGCTCCAGGCATATCTCCAGCTGGTTCCAGACTATTCAAATCATTGTTGGCCATCCATTTACTAGTCACAACAAGGCCTTCTGTGACTAATTATGGCTTAAATGCAGCAGGAGAGGCAGCTTCAAAGAATGGGACTCTTCAGACGCACTAGCAGTTCTCTTGATTCCCAAATTATTTATGTGGATTACACTGGGTTGACAGATTTAACTGGGCTGATGAAGATATGGTCAGAGAAGCAGAGTCACTCCCTTCCCTTTTATTGTTTTCCTAAGACATAACAGTCATGCATCTGTCACTAGAGAGAGGAAGTTCTCCATCACTGAACTTCATTTTGAGATTTTATATGCTTTTTCAGTAGTATCTGGGAATCAATCAATATAATATTTGGTAAGGAGTTGTGTTTCCTCATGATGCACTGTAAATCTTTTATTGTAGATCCTCCCACTGTTTATTGTTGAAAATCAATAAAAATAAACCTTGTAAAGCTAAAGCCTGGCAATGGTTCAGCTCAAATCAGAGGGAAGGAGTAAGTGGCAATGAAGTTTCCCTCCCCATCTTGGATAGCTCCCAGCTTGTTTCCCAATGAATATTCAATAACACTTTCCAGCAATCTGAGAACAAATTAAATAAAAAATAAAAAAATCAAAGCTCTGAACACTTTGTTGTAATGTCCAACAGGAATTCTGTTCCACTTTGGTGGCTTCCTGGTAGTGAACTCAGCTGTGAATCAAAACAAAGTCTCACCCAGACTGTCTGTTGATGTACCTTCAACTCACCCCCTCCAGAGACAGACACAGGCACATCAGCCTTGCTCAGCTCAGACTAAAGGAGTTATTTTTGTGCACTGGAGAAACGGAAACCAACCTAAACAGGTAAAAAGTGGGAACGGCCCAATGTGGAGAAAAGTTTCTTCAAAGTCAGAACAGAAGTCACCATCCTTGTTTGCCAGTCTGCTGAAGCAGGGCAGGAGGCAGTTACTCCAGCATCATTCTTCTGCCTGTGGCTGTTACTTCGCATATACTGCACCTTAGGGTGGAGTCTTGTACTATTTCCATGAGGTTCAACTATGCAGGGATGTGAAAAATGGTCTGGAATTATTTAATAAAGGGGAAACTTCCCAGTACTACAGTCAGCACTAAGAGATCAGTCTTTTTTATTCTGAATGTAGTTTCAATTGCAATAGATTTAAACATCTATTCTGAAACAATTATACAATCTTACGAGCACTGAGTGTAGAATCTGCAAAGAATGCAAACTGCACTTCCAAAAAGAATAAAACCCCTCGTGAATCAACACTGAAATCAATACCCAAGGAACATGGAGGTATTTCATGTCAGACTCTCTCATTCCTGGTATCAGCAGATTATTGAATAATTCAGGATGTGAATAAATGATATGGCCCCCAAAGTGATAAGAAGAACATGGGAGAACTTCCTGGGGTGTGAAGAAGCAGTCAAAAAGTTATTTAAAAGCACAAAAATGTAATCAATCACTATGAAAGGAAGCCAACAGGGGGATGGGAAAAGTGCCATGTCTTTGTCACATTAGGATATCCAATAGGCACCACGAGACTATTGATAAAGCCCTTGGCAGCCTTGAATACAGAAATACAGGATGAAATCCAACTATAAATGAGGAAAAGTGGTTAAAATAAAAACTGTAAGACAAATGAAGTGTTGTCTTTCTGCATCACCTGCCTTTGCAAATCCAGCCAACTGTCACCTCTTTTTTGCGGATCTATTTCTCTGCCACATAAACGTGCAGTCCATGTAGAACAGAGGGACGGTGTCACCTTACTGTTGAGTTTCCTTTCCTCCTAGCAATCTCATTGCTCTGGCAGTCCCCTTGTGTGTTAAAAAGCAGAAGAGGGCTCACTGCTTGCTTTAAGTGAGCGACAGGACTGACCTCCAGCACTATGGCATCTCAGAGAGCAGAACAGTTTTCACATCTTTGCTGAATCCAAGGAAGAATAAAAAGGCAAACACAGCAGTAAGTTTACTGAAATCAGCAAATCTTCTACCTTCCCTGTAAAAAGGAATTCTCTTGCTACAGTCAGCAATGACTTGAATCATGTCAGAGATCCCAAATTCCAGCCTCACTGGAAAAAAAATTATGTATGTTTCAAAATCCCATTCCTGTTTAATATAGACCTAGATGTGAGCAATCAGAGCTCTTTCTTCTGTCACATGTAAAAGCATGGCCAAGCCACCTACAATAAACTTCCCACACTGCAGAGATCCTGTTTTGAGTTACTAGAGCTATTAGTTACAATTTGTTCTAAATAACTTACTCAGTGCCTGCAGGATATGCTGTGTAACACTCCAAAGAGGGCACAGAAAAAATTGCCATCCTGGTTCAGCAACACTACAGTCTTGCAAGGTGGAGGGCAGCAGCTACCCAGGCCAGCTGAGGATCCTCACAGTAAATTGGTGCTATTTTCATATTCATTTCTTTGCAAATGACCGTACTTTCACCTCTTCCTCTGTGATTACTGCCATTTAGTTGTAGCTTGAAGCTACACCACCTGTACGTCTACCAGTGCTGCTTCTACTTGCTATATAAACCCAGGAACCCGCTTTCCTTCAAAGAAGGTACATTTTTCCAGAGCCAAAATATTACATTCATAGGATGATGTTTGTGCTGGATAAAAATTAACCCATGAGGGGAACCAGGGAGTGTTCAGCACTAGCCCATCACAAGCTGTTCCTGAAATGGCTGTCCCAAATAGTCACTTCGCCAAAGCCATGGAGAATGAGTGACGGCGCAGTTTAAAACTGCAGGGCTTTTAAAAATATTTCCTATTTTCTTTCACTCTATTTAGAAAAAAAGTAATCCAAACTTCAAAGTGGATGCTGCAGCACAAGAATAAACTCACTATTTCTGCGGTTGGTGAAGCAGCCTAATTTTGTTACTACCAGGTGTTCTGATACTATTCTCAGTTGACACTGCTGCTATCAGCAATCACTGAAGGTGTGGTGTTAAAACACAGCTTCAAATCTTTTGTTTTGCCTTTCCCTCTAGAAAGCTGCCATTTTTGTCTTGGGCTTCTTACTGTTGTTGGTAAGTCTCTTCACCAGCAATATTCAGTCACTTACCCCTTCAATACTTGCCATTAATGGTTTCAGTTTTATCCCATGTTGAGGAATGGGAACTTTCCTGGAAAGTCAGTACATGGACCTCAAAATGAACTTGGAAAAATAGTGTTGTCTTTGTAGTACAGCAACCTGTCAGGACTGTCACCCCATACAGCTTGTCTGTTGTGTCACGCAAATGCTGCCCTCAGCAAACTGCCCTTCCTAAGGCCACCACAATAGGCTTTCTCACACAGATCTTCACAAGGTCTTCACAGAACAGGCTGGGCTGGGAGGGACCTGAAATGATCACCTGTCCAGCCTTTGGTGGGGAAGGGGGCCCAGGGGAGATCATTTCACACCCTCTCCAACCACATCTTGAAAATCTTCAGCAATGGGGACTCCATCACATCCCTGGGGAGGTTGTTCCAGTGAATAATGGTTCTCACAGTAAAAAATGTATCAAGATGAACATATTGACGTTATTGACCAAAAAATCCCGTTTGAACTGAAAGCATCCACTCTAACGTTCCTCAACATCTATTACATTATAAAACTTGTAAGCAGTTTAAGAGCTCTAGTCCCATAATCACATTAGTCTCAATCCAGAAGGCTCTGGAGAAAGAGGACCTCACTGTTGCCACTGAACTTCTGTCAAGCTAAAATGCACTGCAGAAGAGAAGAACTGCCTGATAGCGGCACCACCAGCCTGGGAAAATCCAATTCATGGGAACTCCTAAGGGCAAGAAACAGACGGGTGATTCCCACCACCCACCCCATTTTTAAGTGCTGCAAATAAAGTTACAAATTCACATTTTGAAGCTAATGAAAAGCCAGGTCTAATTAGTCAGCCGAAACAGCCCAAACAATCTCTACTTGGCTGTAACTTTGGGAAGATGGTGTTTTATCAACATCAAAAGTCAGATTCAAATAATAAACCCTTGAAGTTATTGCTGTCTTCTTTCCCTGTCTTGAAGGGAGCACAAAAGAGTCTTGATTTCTAAGGACTCATTAACTTACCTCTCCTGGTACCTGAGCTAATTTTGGCATCTTTACAAAGCATTGTACAGGGCTAACATTCGCAAGGCTTTTAAAGCCACTTCTGCCAAGCCATCCTCCTAAACATGTTTTGCACTTGACAATTTCTTAATCCTCTGTACTATTACTTTGCTTAAAATTGTACAAACTCTCCCATCTGAAGGACTGTTTATCACATTTTCATTCTTTTCGTAGTTCTAAAAATCTTGTATAGCTCTAGAAATCAACTGACCCTTTGTTCACAAAGACCTTTATCATCTCATTCTCACCACTGAAGAGCAGCTTAATGCCTTCGGTGTGGGAGGAGAGGACAGAGGAGTATTCTGCAAGAGACAGTAGTAACATGTTATTTCACAACTCACTATTTGTGGCTTCACAGAGCCACTTTCTCATGCCTGGGGCCACCCAGCAATACAACCTGGGGTGTTTCCCTTATGTTGCTTTCTGCTAACTACAAGAGAGTCAAGTGCATCTGCATCTCTTGAAAGCAGAAGCAATATTCAGTCACTGAGGCTTGCATTCCTCCTCCAGCCACTTCTCCAAACTGCTGGGATGACAGTTGTGTCTATCTGTTGTTTCCTCATGTAGTATCATGTATTTAAAATCTACTTGCAGATCAGCACAGGACACAGAAACAATTTGCTAGCAGGAACAGCTGACTTTTTACGAGTCCTAATGTGAATTTTAGCCAGACAGAAAACCAAAAACCACCTTTGAAAACCCCGGAATCTGGTCCACAAAACCCATACTGAATCTGTGGTTCTTTTATTTAGAGTTGAAGAGGGTGGAGTAGTAAAAAGCAGGAAAGCAATTTTTTCCTTTCACATACTAGAAAAAACCCAACTTGTTTGTTTGTTCCTTCCCTCAATAGTTGCAGTTTGAAACAAGTCAGAAAAAGGCCACTAGTGCTGACACACCCCTCTTCCACCTTCAGCAGATGAAAAGAAAAGCTTTTATTTCCCTTTCTGAACTTGGCTTCTCTTTGCCTGTGCCACCCCGGAGCTCCCTGGGGTGTTCTTCAGTGTGAGGGCAAGGCCTGCTGGCCTCTTCACCCTTTCGAAACTGAAGCATTCCACTCTGTCTTCACCAGAGACTGTCCTGGTGCTTATGAGGCGAAATCCATCTCTGAGTAAAGTGTCAAGTAGCAGGCCTAGCACGTTTGTACCATTAATCAGCTTTCTACTATCTGGCTTTATGGAAACATACCTAAAATAAGGAAAAAAAAAATCAGTTACAACACACTTCAGTGACTTCCCAAAGGATAGAACAGATCTCTTTTTAAAAACAATCCAGGCCTCAGACGGTGCAGGTCACCACAGCTGCACGGGTTTACAGCAACGCAGCTTCCATGTATTTATTACTTCCTTTAAGGACAGTTTAACTCTTCCCCTCATTATTAGGACAGTAATTCCCAGTTCATCCAGTTACATGTTGGGGAAGAAGCACTTCTCTTTCACCTCCACCCCAAAACTTACTTACCTAAGAAATAGCTGTAAGTGACCTCCACCTCTTTTTATTTATGCAACACTTTACGTCATGCCACAACAGTTTTTGAGGTAAGGGTAGATGACGGAAAGGACAGTGAAGTCACATTCACCCCAAGAGCACCACTTTTCATTACACAGGATCTGTCTCTACAAACAGTGACATTTATTGCAAAGTTACCTTTTGCAGCAGGTCTCGTGGTAACAGTATGAAAATCATTTTCACATTGCTCAAATTATTTTACTTGATACAAAGTACAGTTTAAGAATCTACCCAGACGCTGCGAGGAACAGAAGTCAGGTAAAAATACTATTACAAAACACATAAGTTGACAAGGATGGAACTGTTCCATGGTTCAGAGGAAAGTACAACAAATTATCACAGAAAGCACAAGAAAGAGTGAAAGAGTCCGTGCCACCACGAAGAATAAGTCAATAGAAATTCAGCAGGTAACATAATCAAACTCAACTTGTTTCATTACTCAAGATTCTGCAGAAGAATATGTTTACTACGTCTAAAGAAATAAAGAATCAAGAATATTTTCCCCTATTTAAGTTGCCATAACCTACTCAACCAGTTGTGAGTCCGTTAAAACAAGTAATGCAGTATAAAGTTAAGGTCCAGCACATAAATGTATGTTGCTTTGCAAATGCAAAGTAGTTTTTCTTCTACTTGCTTAGCTAAAGGAAGCTAGAATATAAACCTTATTATAAATCAAAAGACTGCTGTGTTGATTCACACACTTAGATAGAATAACCCTTTTGGAAATACTTCCATAAAATCCCAGATGTTCTAGTAGCCACAGAGGACAAATTAGGTTACGTTTTCCTACACAGTAAAAACGTCTCCATACAGTAGAGGCATCCTGCAAAAGCTTGTTTAAAAAATGTAAGTTGTCATTAGAATACAATACTGCTATCACAAAAATCACTGATATACAGTAATCTTAATGAAAACAAAACCTGGCTCTTGAATGGAAAGAAAAGCCACCGTATAGCATAGAGTTAATAATCTGGCCCTTCTCCCTCCCCCCAGTTAAAGGTTCTACAAAAGCTTTCAATCCCCAAATTGGTATTCTAGTTCCACTGGTGTCTTTAGCCCTGTCCAGCTGTTCTCTTTTGCCTCTTTACGACATGAAAGTCTTTTGGACCATGAGCTAGTAGAGATTTTAGGCTTCCCCAGTACTTCACTCCTTATTTATTTTGTTTGCTTTGCTTGATTTTACTCTTGTGCTTTTCAAGTCCTCTAGAAGGTCACTGATGCCATGGAATTCTAAAGCCTGAAAGAGCGAATGAGCAGGAAAGGGCAGAGGGAGAGAAAGACCCAAGAGAACTCCAACCCCAACATCAAGATCAGTGTTTTAGAAAGCTGAAGAATAGGCAAATCCGTGTAACAAATTAAACTGAGTATTTCAGAACTAGAAAAAGATAACACTAAAGTAGCTGAAAGAAGGAAACTTATTTCTCTCAGACAGCTGTCTGATAGCTACCTTAAAATGATCTTTGCTAGCATGTAGCATGCACTTTATGAGCTACAAGTCATTAAGACATCTTCATAATGAGAAGTCACTCAAGGGAGAGTACCTGGCCACAAACTGGTCACCAGCAGAGTAGTCAGTACCACATTGAAAAACCATGTCATGATGAGAAGGTCTTTCCAAAGGAAGCGGAACAAGTGGTTTCTGAGAAAGAAAAGGGCTATTCCAGCTCTGTCCTGACTGCTGCCCCATGAACACTGTGATCTGTTCAGCTAGTGTCTCAACAGTGGCACTGCAGGAACCAAAGATCCGGAAAAAGGCCTGCATCTCTTGGAGAGAAAAACGCACTTCCAAGATCTCCAGCCTTGGCTTCAGCAAGTGTTCCTGGCTCAGGAGGTCAGCCAGAGTGTAGAGCCCATAGAATTCTGCTTCCCTCTGCAGCCTCTGATAGTCTGAGAAATCAGTTGGTAAGGAGACCTGGAGAGTCCTCAAGAAGTCCATGATGTAACTAAACAAGGTTCCATCTCTGTCCACAAAAAACTCTCCATTCACCAGTTTAAATTCCTGGTCATCATCATTCAACATCCGTGCCAGCCTGCACTCAGGGAACTGCTGCAAAGTAGAAGCCTTGGTTACAAATCTCACCCCTCCCACACTCAGAACTACCACCCCTCGATTACTCATCGCTATCTCAGCCACTCACAAATCCTAAGTCTCTGATCTATGTGTCTGTGATTTGATCTTTCCTAAACTGCCAGGCACCTGCAGCTGCAAGAACCATTCAGTGATTTTACCAAGTGTTTGGAGTGAGGTGTGGAGCAGCGACAGCATTCCCAGGCAACAAAGATGTAAATATCATGTACAACAGTTTTGTTTGCACGGTTTGGTTGCTTGGAAACTTTGATTCTTGGAATTTAATGTTTCATTTTTTAAATGAACAGCTAGCAAAGACTACTGGAAGGCAGTGAATTGACCGTCACAACTTATTAAACCTTGAGAGAGGCTAATGAATATCCCCAAAGTATGGCACACTTCATGTTTGTTTCCCAGAAAAGTCAACTACATGTTTTCATTATATTGGCGTTCACAGGACCACTGCAAAAAGAAGTTAGACGTTCTTCAAGCAATACATCTCAGTATTGTACGCTCTTAACGAAGGGCACTTCAAAGAACTCAAGCTTACAGCTCACTTTAGACCACTGTTACCCACGGCCAAGTCAATACACTCAGAAAATTCAATGAATTCCTGAAACAAGGTATCCAAAAATACAACAGCACTAGAAGAACCTATGTATGCTCCAGTGCTAAAGTACTAACAGCATCCATACTCCTGTCACTTTACGCACTGTTCCAAGGAATCATCCCATCATTTTTCCTGGCTTTTGGAATGACGATCTGGAGTCAGGGACAAGAGGGAAATTGCTCTACCTGCCACCTTTGTAGGGCTAGAGCGCAACTTGCCTTCCTGCAGCTGACCCAGGCATGCCTTTCCCTGCACTAAACACATTAAGGCCGCTTTTAGGAAAGTGTGGCTTCAGAGAAACATGGATTTAGTAAGACAGCTCAGTTATCCCTGCAATTTGATGCTGGAAAAGCAGATTGCAGAGTATGTACTACCTGCAGAGCAGATACTAACTTGTAGCTTCGTTCCTCTCTTACCAACCTCAACTGATTTCTCTTTACCCTAGAATTTATGCTTGTCCTGAAGAAATATTTTTTGTATAGAACATGTAAACAATAAACTACAGTGATCTGAACGCATAGGATAATCACAACATCTGGGTATACAAAATAATACGTGTCTGTTCTAGTGAAAAGTAACATCCTCAGAGAGAAAGTGGTTCCAGAACGTGAAGGATGCACACCATATTTTACAGTGGCAGGGCAGTCTTCAGCCAGCCTCAATACAGTGCTCTTCTCTGTCAAAACTCTTCTTCCTCTTTGCCAACCATCTCCCATTTAGGAAAAAACAGTAAGTGTTTTTAACTATGACCTCCGAGGAAGTGACACTTTTTATCTTATTCTACAATTAACATCAAACTACATACACGGTTTTGCCCTATATTTTAAGGAGAATATAAGAAGAACGATTTACAGCGAGTAGTATTTCCATAATCACCACTAAAAGAAGAATCCAAAACAGTGTGTTTTTCAAAGCTTCATTTCATCTTCCAGTTAATCAGCACTCCAACTATGTGTATTGTATGAATGTTTTGGAAACATTTTGTATCTTGGAATGTTGTCACTGGAAGTCTTAAAAACCCAATTAATCTTAAGAAGTTCTATGTTTTCTTCACCGGATCTCTCTTACTTCTCCTGTTCCTGCATGGGCTTCACAACAGTTTATACTTGCACACAAACTGTGCAACATTATCCAGTACAACCAATGTATAGTTTTTACACTTTTCTCTTAGAAGTGAAGCTCCATCTGTCATCTGTTCCCAGTAAAAGACTGCGTGATCTGCTATCTCCACCGTATCTGCCAAATAGGACAAGTTAATTGCAAAGAATTGAGATCTCCAGCACTGGAGATTGTCAACAACTGACTCCACAAAGGACATCCTGGTGACAGCAAGAATAAGCAAGCAAATAAGAGAATTCACTATAAATCTGCGTGAAAAGACCGAGGAAATCTTGAATTTAAGAGCACTGTTTTCCTGAGGCAAGGAGAGTTTGTCCACATCAACTAGCTTTATGCCATTCCACTGGCTGGTATCAAAGCTCTTCATTGTAGGGCTGATGTCCACACTGGAACAAGGTAAAGGAGTTTCTTTGAGCACCTTGATTTTTTCCCTGAACTCCTGCATCTGCTGCAGAAATATAATGGGTTCAGACACATCTTTGAAGGCCTCTGCAATGTTAAAAGCCATCCGCTGCTCCTGCAGAATGGTGTTCAGTTTATTGATTTCCGGGTCGTAGGCCTGCATCACTGCAAGCTTCATGGTCTCAAAGTCAGAGAGGATCTCATTGCGCTTCTGCTCCAGCGTGTGCTGCAGCTTCTCAAAGAACTCCTTCACTTTGTCAGAATCTTTGGTCAGCATCTGCAGAGCTTTCCTCTTACTGGTTTCTAAGGTATCCAGCCGTGAGAGGGCATCTCCACAACGCCACGTTTCAAAGCCCTGAAAGAGGGTTTCAAAGGCCCGCTTCTCCTGGGAATAAGCTTCTTCGATAGAACAGAAAACATGCTTTGTATGGTCACCACGGGTGGCACAAACCCCACAGATCAGCTGCATGTCTGTCCGGCAGAAAATGTTAAGGGGTTGCCCACTATGCACTTTGCACACGGGCATTTTCGGAGTTACTTTGATCTTGTTGTACTTCTCCACGATACCTTTCAGGGAGTAGTTGACTTGCAAACTGTTGACGCCAGTAACAGGAGTTTCCTTCCTGCACGTGGGGCACTTGAAAGGGGACGGCCTCCAAAGCACGTTCCGCACGTTTCCATCAAGAATTCCTTCCAGACACTTTCTGCAGAAATTGTGGGAACAGGGCAGGACACGAGGATCATCAAACAGGCTACAGCAAATGGGGCAGGTGAGATCTTCCTCTAGGAGCTCCATCATATCCTAGGAAAGAGAAGAAAGTAACAGGCACTTAGGAAATTTATTTCTGTTCTAGGGATACCACGCAAAAACCTATCTCCATCTGAGACACAGCTCAGTGAGAAAAGGATCTACTTTTTTCCCCAGGACCCCTGAGACAGCTGGGGTCTGCAGCCAGCCCAGTTAGCAGTGGTATCCAGCCACCAGATGGCAGGCACAAGAACAGCTCAGCGCTCAGGCAGAACCATTTCTGGACTCCCCACTAGAAATGCTGGAAAAAGAAAGCTTGCCAAACCCAGCAAGGACTCTGACTGAAAATAGCTCATGTACTCATGACGACAGTTCAAGACTCACATCTTTCCTCACTGATGCAATACACAGAAACTGTGTTTTCACAGAAGATACCTAGCTAACACACCCTGCTAAGATTTGATTACACTTGACTTGCTCAACTCCTCCAAGCCTTACAGTTTCAAACCCCATGCACCGCTGCTGTAGGAGGGCAATATTAAGTGTCTGAAAAAGCCCATCTTCAAAATTTCTTCAGCTAGAGTATATGACTTGGTTCTGTGCTCTACGTGCAAAGCCAAAGGTGAGTCACCACACACTTAAAACATCAGCCTTCCTCTTGCTCCAGCAATATACTTAAATAACCAAGTGAACACAGTATTGTGCAGCTATGCAGCACAAAGCTAAAACACGTCCACGATCAGCTGATCGCTCAATAGGAAACAAAGCTGTTCATCAGTTTTACTCATCTGCAATCTCTATTTCCAGTTCCACTCTTAAGGCAGTCACACCTCAGTAATTTCTTTCTGTGGACAGGACCTACACAAAGAGGATTTATCATGTAATTCTTTCTACTGGAAAGTCACAGTGAAGGGACCCAGTGCTACCCTCACAGTGCCTCTAACCAAAGCCAAGCTTTTCGTTTGCAGACACCTTGTAACTTCCTGCACGCTCTAAGAGAACACACAGCTAATAAAGACCAAAATGGGTGACAATTTGGATTAGCCAGAACTCCCAAATACTTAAGTTTCAAGCTATAATTAGAATGATGCTTCCCTTGCATAAATTATTTCTATACTATACAATATGCAGTCATATATAAGTAATACAGATATGTAATAAAATTCCATTTATAAATAAAAAGATGTATCACAAAGAAAGAGCATCAAAGTACTGCTGTGACAGCCAGGCATATGAATGAGCTCTTTTAATTAGTTTTGATGTTATTACTAAGGTTTCTGTCCCCTCAAAGAAATATGAAGCTGAAAACATGGGAGCCAAGAGGAGAGCTGCAAGGGAAGATCCATGCTTGTACATGCACAGTACTTGGGAGTATTGTGTGCAGTTCTGGTGTCCTCAACATAAAAAGGACATGCAACTGTTGGAACAAGTGCAGAGGAG
>JAOEHY010046056.1:0-19094 GCA_025447955.1 Psilopsiagon aurifrons
TCTCGTGAGACCTCACTTGGAGTATTGTGTGCAGTTCTGGTGTCCTCAACATAAAAAGGACATGCAACTGTTGGAAGCAGTCAATAATGTGCATCAGAAATATTTCACCATTTAAAGCCTGTTTCCATGTTTGGCAGATCTGTAAAATTGATTTTTCTGCTGGAGTAACTGCAGAAGAGGTGGAGGAGTGCTAGGTTGTGATGCCCACCTTACCTTACTATTTTTGGTTCATTTTTATAGATGCAGTCTGTAACTTCTCTAATACTGTTTGAAATTGACATGTTTTGTACAAACCCAGCAGAGGTAGAACTCAGAGTATAGGATGCAAGGCTATTTCTAATTTGAGGTCTGAATTGATTTATAAGGATTAATATAGAACTCTTGAGTAAAATTTGTTACAGATTTTCCACTGTTGTAATTTAAGTGCCAGTTTTCACTTCACAGGTATTGAAATTATGATACAAAGGAAAAAAATTCCCTTTTTTAACAAAATATACAGTTGGCAGAATAAGTTTTTAGACTCTTTGCAGTATCTAAATCACTGCATCTTTTAAGGTGTCCTTTCTCATCACAACTACTGAACCAGTACTGTCAACCTGCAGCGTTATGCCCCATTAGCAGGAGTGTGTTTCCTTAAAAAAATCTCAAGAAATTACATGTCTTTCTTATCCAGAAATGTGTGAGAAACAGCTGAAATATGTGGTGCTTAGCTACAACAGCATTTTTTCACTTACACTGTTGGTTTTACCTATTATTTGTAGCATAGAAAAAAATTGATGTGCATTAAATGTTACATGAACCTGTTGATTTTTTTCCTCATTTCTTTTCTGTAGTAGTATTTGATCTCTAGATTATTGTATTCTCTTGAAGTTGCTTGAGATAATAATTAATTGTAGTGGCACATTTAAATGTTAAAAAGTACACTTCGGTTTTAGTCTATTTTTCACTTTTCAAAGAAAATACCTTGTAAACATCAGATGCAGACTTGCTGAGAAGCCAGACTGAAACATCCACCATACAGAGATAATTATCTGAAGGTTACTAAGTTTCTTTTTTGTTACACTGAAATTCTTGCAGGTGTACCTAGGACTTACCTTGGGCTTGCCTAAAGGGTTCTTGTCACCTCTGTTATTCAACACCTTATTTCTTTTTTCCCTTACTGTTTTGGTAGTGCAGCTTCTGGTTGCAAAGGTGTCAAGTTCTATGTCTTGGCATCTGGCAGTTGGTGATCTTCTGAACAGGCTTGAGGCTTCCTGTGTCATTGAGTCCTTAAGGCTTTCTAATCCTTTGCTTATGCCCATTTTCAGCTAAGTAGATTCACATGTAAATTGTTATTCTTGACAGTTTGCGTACAGATATTTAGCTGAACTGTTAGGAAACTTTTCCTCTAATCATCTGGTTTCTTTGTATTTTCTTTTGTGGGGTATTCTCTTATGGACAGAGGAGAAGGTATCTTGTGAAAGAAAAGCAGCTCTCATCATTCTTTCTCTGCCAGGGAAAAAAACCCTCTGAATAGAGGACGAAAGGTTTATTTGAGGGTGTGTTTTGTTTTTTCATTACGTTGTTCTGGAATATCTATTTTTATATGACATAATGGAATGAAAAATTATTTCGGAAGCATGAATCTATGATATTCAAGTTTTCATTAAATTAAGAATGTTAATTAAGAATGAAACATGATAAACATCTCAGATATTCTTATGTACCTATTAGGAAGCAGTAGTGCTATATAAAAAGAAAGGGGATCGTTGGTCAGAATTGTGACAAATAGCTGGAAAATTTGTTGGGACATTATTATAATGATGCAGAAGATGTTGAAAAGTAAGGGTTAAATTTTTTAAGCTACCTCGTTTGTATTTACTAGGCAATTATTTCACATTTTAAGAGGTAAATGGAATCTGTTCAGTACTGATATTGGTATTAGTTTAATTCAGCATGACTCCTTGAGGAACAAAAAATGGTTTGGGGAAACAAAGATTTGAATGGCTTACAAAATTAAAAAAAAAAAAAAGGTAGTAGTTTTTGTCAGGGTTCACCTTTTTATCCTTTCTGGGATCATGGTTGTCTCTGAAGTTAAAAACTAATACTGGTCTCAGTACGTTTCCTGCAGTGGTGACATGAGATTGTTGGATGTCAGGAATTTGATGTATCAGGTGTATATCTGCCGTAGGATGGCAGTTTTGCTTAGCTCACTGTCTTACTTAAATGTGGAATGTTGTACATAGTTTATACTTCTTTAAATAAATTTAGTATTACTTATGGCTGATGTTTCTCAAGGTTTGCTTTTTTGACAATACACAAGGATTGCTCTCTAGTTAGACTTTTAACAGTGGAAATTCAGGATTCCATGGCAGAAGAATTTCTCTTAAAATATAAAGCATGTCTTGGAGTTATGCACAGGATCCCAGCATCCATAAGCAGATTTATGGAGGTTGCAAGTGAAGCTGCAAAAGCATGAACTTGTTTATGAAAGATATAACGTGGGTATTTTTCATCTGTGGACATCTTAAAGGAATAACTCTAATAGGCTGAGACAGCTAGATTAATTCAGCAGCAATAACTCATTTGGTTACTGCCTGATCAAGAAAAATCTCATGTCTGTTTCTGACCATTAGCTGTCCAACCTGTCAGGATTGCTTGTTTGCATCCCAGAAAGCATATGACGTATTGTTAATACAGAATTCTGTTCTCAATTAATATTTTAAAGCAGAGTAAACTATATTTAAATAATAATACAGTTATTTAGGTTGTGTTCATACTCAAGAATTTCATTTTTGCAGGCTCATTTTATTTCTGATGGTACCTCTATGATAATGCATTTAAGAGGGAGTAAAGGCTCAGCAGTTGTTGGGGTGGTGGAAACAACCCTGCAGAGAGGGACATCAGAGAAGATGGTAGAGAGGTGCTGTGGGCATCAGAGCAGGGAGTCCTCTACAGCACATGGATAAGACTGTGGTGAAGCAGGTAGAACCTGCAGCTTGAAGAGCGCCATATCAGAACAGATAGTCGCACTGCAGCCCATGGAAGACTCCACACTGGAGCAGGTGGACATGCCCCAGAGGAGGCTACAGCCCATAGATAGCCCATGTGGAATCATGCTCCTGTCAGGAACTGCAGCCTGTAGAGAGAAGACCATGCAGGAGCCCATTTCCTGGCAGGAACTGTAGGCCTTTGGAGTCCTTCCTGAAGGACTGTGCCCTGTGGAAAAGACACATGCTAGAGCAGGTCATGAAGAGCTATATCTGTGGGAAAGATCCACACTAGTGCAGGTCATGAATGCCTGCAGGAAGGACCCCGCAGCAGTACAGGGTAAAAATATGAGGGGGAGAAGCAGAAAAGAACTGTTATTAAACTGAGGACAGCTTCTGTTTCTTACTCTCCTTGCACTGGTTGGGGTGGGGAAGAAGGTAGAAGAGTCAGGAACGAAGGAATAAAATTGAGGCCTGAGAAGAAAGAGTGGTAAGATCATTTTAGTTTTGCCTTTCTTATCATGCAAATCTATTTTTATTGACAATAAATGCCATTAATTTTCCCCAAGTTGAGTTTGGCTTGCCTGTGGCAGTAACTGGTAAGTGGTCTCCCTGTCTTTATCTGGACTCACAAGTTTTTCAATCTTATTTTCTCCCCCTGCCCTGTTCAGGAGAGGGAGTGAGAGAGTGACTGTGTGGGGGTTGGTAGCCAGCCAAGGTTAACCTACCACAGTGTGTTACTGAGAGCAGATAATCCCAAGAACCTCCTTGGCAGAACTGTGATTGCAATTTACTGGTACAGACAAATGTAAGAAACATATTTGGCAATTAAGGTCAGGAAGGTGTTAGTTTGTAAGTGCATGAGCTGGAAATGGATGGGATGGACAGGACCTTAGTGTTGTAGTTAATCAGGGTCATTCACCTGCCAAAATGCTGCAGCTGTGGTAGACTCACGCCCAACTAGGATACTGCAGGAAGAGTACTGTCTACAGTTTAAGGAAGTCTGGTGTAAATGTAAAAGAAAGGTGTCATCTTGACATCTTGGTCACCTGTGTTCAGGAAATGGGTGTTCAAGTGAGAATGGTGCTGAAAAGGTGGTTGCAGATGGAGTGCAGAGGGTTGAATCTCATGAGAGAAAACTGGGTGCACTACATTAGCCTAGCAAAATGAAGTATAAATGGCAGGTAATGATGTTCTTTAGAAATACATCAGGGTGCTAAATACATAAACAATTACTGTTTTTGAGTACAAGAGCAATGTTGTCACAAAAGCAAACTGGAATAACTTGCCATGAGTAAATTTAAACAAGAAATTCAAAGGTTAATTTTGATTATTAGCACAGTTGGTCTGGGACAAACTTTAAAGCAATTGGTGGCTTGGGAAGAAAACAGTATATGAGATGGAAAACTCTTTAACTTTTGAAATGGGGCTTAACTTGTTTAAAGAATAGGAGAAGACTGGACTTGATATGCATTCTGCTTAAGTTCTACATTCCCTCAAGATTAAAGTACACGTTCTGATAAAAGTTACTTTAAAGTTTTCTAAATAAATCCAGTGCTACAAGTGAGCATAAGAGTTTGTTTTACCTACAGTGATGATATCGAGTCTCTTAAAGTATTTTAAGTACAAGACATGTAGCTGAAATGGTGAGGAGTCTGTATCTTAATTTCTAGCTTAGTTTACTACAAGTTTGTACACTTGTTTAACACTCTGCACTGTGTTAAAATGAATGATGACTGGAATTCAGAGCTTTATTTACAGTATTCAGATGCCTCAAGTAACTGATAGGTAATTTACTGAAATGTCTGTCTTTACCTTTCCTCCTAGAAAAGGTACCCTCTATTTGAAAGCTAAGCTATGTGAGCTAGACAAGAAAGAATTGAATACTATTGACTACATTGTAGCAATAAATGTGTATTAGATTATGCTGTAATTTATTTAAGAGAATTGAAGGGTGTGTATTTTGTTCTCAGAATCCATTTTTGCTTGTTTAAAACATCTAACTTTTTTCTCTTCTTTTAAGACTGTGAGCCAGAAGAGCTAACTGACTGGTCTATGGATGAGAAATGTTCCTTTTGTAATTTACACAAAGAAACAGTCAGTGTAAGTATGAACATGATATCAAGCATGACTCCCCAACACCCAAGTTTTTTGTATGAAAGTAGGAATCGGAGAATTGAATTTTGCAAATAAATTAATACTGCATTTTGACTCAAGATAGTTTGGCTGTGAGAGGGAGTGAGGTGGTTTGGCTCTACAGTAAATATATTTTTAGTGATTCTTTTACTCAATTTTAACTCAATAATTTAATTGTATATCATACCACCAGTAAACAAACTTCTGAAAGATGTTATAATCTTTGCATGTCTTCTAGGATCGTGCATCAGTTATCGGTTCTTCACAGTCAACATCTACAGAGGAACTGTCATCTCAGGGCCAGTCCAACACTGATAAAATTGAATGCCAAGCAGAAAACTATCTAAATGCACTCTTTCGAAAGAAAGGTAATAAGCATGTCTTTTATATTAAAAGAAATGACACAGATCTAGAACAATCAAATTATTTAGGGTTTACTTTAAGTAGTTTTCATTTATCTACTGAATGTCATTTCTCTTCTTTATTCCTTCTGTTTTCCTTAATCTTTTTCTCTGTTTACTTGAGTCACTGAGTGAAGCACTGCTCTTACTATTTGGCATTTCTATTAGGTCCTGTTACATTGTGTGTTCTATTCTTGAATCCCTGGTTTTCATATTTTATTGTTTGGTTTTGGTTTTGTTGTTTGTTTTTTGGGTTTTTTTTTGCTTTGACCTGCTACTGTATTTTTGTGCCAAGTTCAGGTGCCAACCTCTGGAATTTTAAGCATTTAAACATTTCCTGTTTCTAAACTTTGACTTCTAGTTTTCAGCAGGAAGACTGTTTTTAGGTGAGAGAATGTGTATTACAGATTAGAAAATGGTATTTGAGATCTTCTCACGCAAAACCTGATACTTCAGAAATATCCTAGTCAGAGGTTAAAACTTCTTGTCAAAATATATAGTCAAAGAATTAAAGAGCTAATTTACTGGCTCTTGTTCTTTGGCACTCAGCAAGTTATAGCAGTACATGAATGACTGGCAAATCAGCTTGGTTCATATGAGTTACGTAGCTAGTCACTGTCACCAGCAGCAGAAATACTCATTTTCTGCCTTAAATTTCTGTGAATGCAGCTCTACTCAGTAACTAAAACTTCCACAGGTTTTTCTTAGGTTTAGTAGTATGTCAAAATAGCTGAGTATGAATAGGGTGACAGCCTTTTCCTTGCTCCAGCAAAGAATTAAGAGTGTGAGCTACGTTCTCTTCCTTCACATAGGTGGGAGAACAACCCAAAGCTAATTTTGTCTTTTACTTTGCTGTAGCAGGAAGAGAAGGAAGGGATTACTGTGCCCTTGAACTGGGTTGTGCAGAATATTTTTCTGTATAGGGCATCTGTCTGTTCAGCCTACATTTTGTTTTGGGCTTTAAATGGAGTGCAACAGCATTTTGAGCCGATCTTTGTTCCTTGGCTTTCTTTAAAACTATTTTACATTTGAAATAAAATATCCAGTGAAGTTGCCACCTCATTACTTCTGAAATTCTTGTTGTGTTTTCATCACAGACTCAGTTGCATGGCATCTCCCTAGGCAAGTATTTTAATTCCTTCAGATTTCTACTTTCTCATGTCTGTTCTTGGGCTTGATGTACAGTGTTTTTCAACATTTGCCTGCTTTGTGCTTCTGCTGGAGATGGTCTTTTGATACTCCTTGAGAGGAACTTTTATCATGGGAGAAGTGAAACTTTGCATGACCTTACTGGAGTGAGTGACTTCTGTGAAGTTTTTCACAAAGAGCATTTGCTTTTAGCATGTCCCTTAGGTTTTTTGATCTGCCAGATCAGTAATGCTAGGTTAAAAAGGTTTTGTCTACTGAATAACAAAATTGAAGTCTTTTCCGATTGTTTTTGTCATTCTGTGAAGGACTTGTGTATTCTTATGTGAAAGGTACTTTCTGCAGAGTTTTCTAAAAATATTGTTTCAGTTCAGATTCGAGTCTCTTAAGTTGTTCAAATAATTGGAACTGAAAAGGAAGAAAAAATCTATATCTACAAAGGGCATGTGAAATCAATTTATGAGGTATTTAAGTAATTGTCTTGGCTTTATAGGAGGAAGATGAAGAGTTTTATTAGGAAAGCGCCAAGTCTGCTTTCTGAGTTTTTGTAAGGTTTTTTAGATCAACTTGGGCAAAAACTGACAAAAAAATTTAAGTAATTGTTTAGATAAGGAACAGTTGTCATAAGTAGTGCTAAAACAGATACACATACACATGCACACACGCCCCCCATTCCTCCTCTCCCCCTAGAGAAAGTAGAATTCTTGTCTGGCTGTGTTTAAAATGGAAGTAACACTTGTTTCTGTGTTTTGATTGCTAACTCCTTAAAATCATATACTGTTTCTTACTATTGTAATTAGCATAGATTCATTTGGGCACCCTGTGAACAACTTCTAAGACTAGTGAGCAAATCTGAGAGTTGCTTTTATTGCTCTCATTATTCTTTTAGAACAAGTTAGTGTGGGGCTGGGTTTTGTAATTTTCAGGCTTGCTTTTAGGTGAGGGTTGTGGTGTTTTTTGGCAGGAGGAAATTAGTTCAAAAGATCTCAAAACACGCATCATTGTCCACAGTGTGTGATCTTCAGGTATTTATAAGATGAGGAATTGTCTGTGGAATCTTAGACAAAGATGATTCCTCTTTCCTTTTAAGAGTATGATAGAATTACTGCCAAGTTTGTAAACTAAGTAACAGTCTTCCTACTAGGAACCTATCTTAGCTATGTATAAAAGACTAGTTTTGTAGATAGGGGTCTGTAGGAAAGTTCTGCCCTCAGCTGATACCTCAGTTAAAGCCAAAGTAATTTTTTTTATTAAACTTCGATTGTTTCCATTAAACAATATATCTGAAACCCAGGTACTTTCTTCCTATGTATGACATTTCTCTTTACCCATTCAGTGTTGAAAGCAGACTAGACTGTGATACTTTTCCACTTAAATATCATTAAATATCATTAAATTTCTATGACCCATTTGTCATAGAAACATTTACAAGGAAAAAACATGATGTGCTTGAAAAAAAATGCTTATTAGCCTTTTTTTGGTTTTTTCCCTGTGACTATTAGTGTTGCAACTGTGATCATCTTTACATGGCAGACCTGAAGTCGTTAAGAGCTTGGTCAGACATTTTGATCATGGATAACTATTTTTCCTGGTTCTGTATGTATTCACAATATATGTTCTCCAAAGCTTTTTTCCACGCAATATTAATGTGACCTTTTAAAACAAAAATTAAGGGAACAGAGAGGAAGAAAAAGAAAAGGTCATTTAAATACATTGACGATGAATCAGGTTCTGTCTTTGGGACGTGATCTAGCAGGAAAAGATAGAAACCTAAAAAGCTTTTGCAGAAATTAAGGAATTGAGGCACAAAACTGGAGGGAGAAAATGGACAGGGTGACTTAAATCTTTCCAGATTCTCTGGGCAACTCTGCTGAGTATGGTCACTGCCATGTTTTCCATACCAAAATAATTTCTCTGAAAGCTTTTTGAAGTTTATTTCTAGGTATCTGTATTCTGAAATAGTTCCATTCATAACTAGGGCTTTCTTACACTATAGCGCATACCTGCGTTTAACTCCGAGTTCTCCTGTTCATTGTTTAGTTATATCTCAGATACACAAAGATATCACAAGCTGGTCTTGCTTCTTGGATAGCATATGTGTAATTTGGCAAACCTATGAAAATGTAATCTTGCACACATAATCTCAAACTACAGAAAAGTGTTTCTTTTTGAGGTGTAGTTTTGAGATGTATTCACTACATGATCCAGTAACCGCAGTTCCTTTTTAGTAATTTTAAGAAATCCTTTCAAAATCAGAAAGGTTTTCTATAGGAACTCATTGTGCAGTCAATTTGTATGACACCCTGCTAACCCTTTTCATCAACTTCATCAGGGAAGAATGCTTAGCAGGATATCAGTTGCTTTCTTAAGGAAGAAAAGCATACTTTTTTTGTGATGATTGCCTGCCTGACAGTGTTGCTGTCTTCACTGACTTCTGAATTTCTTGGTCATTTTCCACTATGTTTAAGAAAAACCTTAGAGATGCAAATGTATGTAGAGTAATGAACATGACCATCTGAGAAGAGGAAGGAAAAATGTTGAATGTTGAGCAGAAGACTAGAGTGAGCTTGTCCTTTATTCCTTCTGTTGTTAACTAAAGTTAACTAAATTAATTATGATACATGGCTCAGAATAAATTGCTTTATTCTGTTTTTGACCTGCTGGTGATCTGGCAGTGAACTGGACAAGTTTACAGGTAGAGCTAAGAATATTGCTGGGACAGCTTGGTTGGTGTTGAGGCAGGATTGTTCTGCAAAATGTAGCCTTTTTGTGAGAAGGCAAGAGCTGGAGTGAACACAGGAAACATGCCAATGAGTAACCAGGTGGTTTTAGTTCTGCTACTCTCACAGCATGATTTTAAGCTGGGAGGGCAATTCCCTGTTGATTTCCAGTGCTTTTTGGTATTGTATCAGAAGACATATTAAGTCACTATTTTGACTTTCTAATGAAAAAAAACAAATACTGATTTTCAAGAAATAGAGTACTATTGTGGAACACTATTTTGGGAGCTTTTAACTCTTTGCCCATTGTCCTGTCAAATACATGTGTAGGTCTGAACTGTCACTTAAATCGGTTGTTACACTGTGCATTGCAGTCTAGTGATCACACATTGCGTTAATGTAGAGAGTAGTTAAGAATATGGATTTTAATAGTAAAACTATATAGACTGAGGAAATTTCAATCCTAAATGTGAGCTTTGAATTAAAATAAATCATTGCAGTTAGTCATACATGTAGTCTTTATTACTGCCTTCTCTTGCATTCTGTCTATAATTGGACAATCACAAACAGAACGTATCAGATTATATCATACAAATGTGTTACTGAGCCTTCTCTTATCTAAATAATATCAGGAGATCTGTAGTGATCAGAGAGAAACTTGAGGAAAATCAGAGCTAATTTTTATTCCTGATCCTTAAAGACTGTTCTGCTGGTTTTGAGGTAGTACGTAAGTGCATACATCATCCATGGAATAGATACACATGCCTCACGTTTTAAATCAACTATGTGAGAAAGGAAGTTTAAACAGATGTAGGCATGTAGATTTAAAGTTTTGTAAGTTGCTATATTTATGACTTCTAATAAGATATCTTAAAATAAAAACTTTCTGGGTCATTCAAAACATATCTGGTGCCATCTGCTGATAATAATTAAGAAATATTTGCTAGAGATACTAAGCTCAGAGACCTAATACTTACCCCAAAATACAGTAAGTTGTGTTTAAAAATCTTAGGTGACTAATTACAAATTTCCCATGTGTAGTGAAACTTTCCTAAAGTGAATTTAAAATCACAGATCTCTACATGCTTTCATTGTGTACTTGTATAATATAACAGACTTACAGCCTTTGAATGTAAGTAATCAAACTTTATGTAATACACTTGAAGTGCATGTACCCTAGTCTGGTAATTCAGGAGTCTTATATTGATAAGACATTATGTTAAAGTTGCATTTACCCTTAAAAAGTCTATTTTCTTTCAAAAATGCACAGTGTACAAGAAGAAAATAGCTTATGAAACCACGTAACTTTTTCTTCCTTTAGTATCTAACATCTCATTTCTGGTTTATATCATTTGGAGAGCTGTGAGAAATTATTTCTAACTTCAAAATACTCTAAACTACTTCTTCCTCATAACACAAATTATGTATCTCCAGTTTCATTCTCTATTAGGAAGCAAAGCATCATTAATAGGAATAAATCAAGATCAGCTTTCCAGTACCCCTGAGGAGGTTACTGAGAAGACAGGGTCAAAGTCTTTACAATGGTGTACAAAGGGACAGTGAAAGGTAACAAATTGAAACAGAGGCTCCTTTTTATGTAAGGAAAAGTGAGGGCAGGTAGGAAAGTGGAACAGGCTACCCAGCAAGGTTGTGCAGACTCTGTCAATGGAATTATTCAAGACTGAACTAGATAAAACCCAGAGCAGCATTCTTTGATCTGTCTCAGTGGTCATTCTTGCTAGTAGATGGATAAAGCTCAATTGGCATAAAATTCTTGAGCAAATATGCTGCGTGATACTCCAAACTACCTATCAGGAAATTTACACTTTGCATACACATCTGATCCAGTCATTTTCAGTTTCTCCACTTCCTTGAAAACAAAACTCAGTTTGTCTCCTGTCTTACCTGTTTCAGAGTATGTTAAGTATCCCAGTAACTGCCACCATGTCCTTTGGTGTTTCTTTAGGGCAATTCAGGCTGACCTAAAAGCTGATTGTTTTGTATCACATTTATACTTACCTTAAATCTTTAAATCCCTGTCTCTTCTCGATGAAATCTGTTTCATTCATTACCTGTGAATTCAAGGATGGACAGTGGTTAAAACATTAAAAAGGATTTTTTTTTGGTTTGTGTTTGTGTAGAGTTGAAAGAGAAGGAGCAGTGGGATAGGGAAAAGGAGTACTACTACTACCACTTTAAAGAATAACAGGTCTTTTGAGTATAGACAGTTATGCTTGTTTTGTGAAATAAAGTATTGCAGTCATCAGTGCAGTTTTACACTAATGAATAACGCAGCTTGCTTTAAGTGAGTTTCTTAGCTACACTGTTATTTAACAGATTGTCATGGGTTCAGCAGTAGCAGTCATTTTTCTCCTTCTTAGTAGCTGGTGCAGTGCTGTGTTTTTGACTTTCGGCCTGGGAACAGCGCTGATAACACCAGTTAGCAATCACTGCTAGAGCTAGATCACTGCTCGGGTCGGGCTGGGTATCAGTCAGTGAGTGGCTGTATTCCCTTGGTATTTCCCTTATCATTATTATCATTGGTGGTAGCAGCAGTGGTTTGTGTTATACCTTAGTTACTGGACTGCTCTTACCTCAACCTGTAGGAGTTACATTCTTTTGATTCTCCTCCCCATCCCTCAGGGAGTTGGGGGGAGGAAGGGTAGGGAGTGAGGCAGCGATTGCATGGCTGACTGGGCTTAAACCACAACAACTAAGTATTGCTATTTATACATAGTTACTTATGCTTTATTTTGTTGATCTTTCTGGTACGTATATTTATGCTAGGATCCTTTTCAGTGATTAACAAATTTAGTTTCAGCTATACTTATTAAAACGATTTTTAACTTTCTTCTAGCTGACAGATAACATTAAAATAAATTCATAAATTCATAGGTATCTTATGTTTGATCCTTTTTGGGGTTTTTTGAAACACTTCTCTCCATGGGACTGTTAGACATGCAAATGAAAAATAAGGTACTTGCAGTTTAGAATAAGAAATAAAGCTTTTCTGCCTGATGTTTTTATTGGTAGAACTTTGAAAATGACCTGTAAGATTTTACAATAAAAATCTACAGCATTTTTGTAAAATTCAATTGCTTGTATTGCTGCAGTTTGTATGGGATGTTTCAAGTAGCATCATTTCAGTTTTGACCTTGCAATCCTGATTCCACAATGGGGATTGAAATCTAATATGTAGGTGAAACAAATTTTGTCGAAGATCAGCTCCTCAAAAGTACGACTGTTCTGTTATGAAAGGGACTAATAAATAGTACTGCAATTGAATTATTTTTATTATAGTTGCTCTTTGCAAGTGACTTCATTATGTATTAATTCATAGCTTTATTTAACTTCTACTGTTTGTATTCAGAATTATTTTCAAAAGTGAACATGTGCAATCTTCAAGTGAAAATTCAACTTGCTTGCCAGCAATAGAGATTCTGACTCCCATATTTGTGTTGTAGATCTACCCACATAGTTTTACTTGCACGCTATGGCAGAGGAATGAGGTACAAGTTACTGATGCATGCTAAAGATGTTCTTCAAAGCAACCTCTAGTTAGAAATGCTCATAAGAAAAACTTGCATACATCTGAATTAATGTTTGTTACATACGTACTTATTATGCACATTTATTTGGCTTATGGGAAGTGTTTATGTAAAGAAAAGTAATGAAGTTTGGGGTTTTTAATGCATCTTTTGCCTGTGTTGTTGTTTTTTTATTCCTAGATCTTCCTCAGAACTGTGATCCTAACATTCCCCTAGTTGCTCAGGAATTAATGAAAAAAATGATCCGTCAGTTTGCAATTGAGTACATTTCAAAAAGTAGCAAAATTCAAGAGAACAGAAATGGTTCATCGTTTGAACCAAGTCTGATATGTAAAAGTATCCAAATGAACCAAACGGAAAACTCCCTTCAGGAAGAACAGGATAGCCCTCTAGACCTCACTGTGAATCGAACTCAAGAACAGAATGCTCAGCAAGGTAAACATCTCTATCTGTTTGTTTGTGTTTTGTTGTCATTAATTGCCTTTTTAAGTCTTATTCTTTAAAAAAAAATGTCTGTGTCAAATATCTTTGTTTCATTTTTCCAAAGTAGTAATCAGTATATAGGAAAAAGAATTATCCTATGTGTTTAAAATAAGGTCGAAAGAAAATTGGCATTGCATCAGTTTAACTCTTAAAGAAAACTAATGTATTTTCCTTTAAGCACCATGAAAAAATACTGTAAGAGAACTGGCCTGGGAGAAACCACCAAAAAGCCCCACCAGCCAGAACCCCACATTCTTTCAAGAGACGTTTTTCATACTGTGTGTGAGCAGAAAAATATTCTCATTTCTGAGTGCCTGCAGCAAATAAGTGGCATCAGAATTTGTTTTCCCATACTGAATCTAAGTCAGCTCACCTGTGGCTGTCACAGGTAACAGTGGTTCAGAATTTTGTTGAAGAAGTGAATGGTTCTTAAGAAGCTTCGTGAGGAAAGAGAGGAGGATACTGGAATTTCAGAGAACAAAGGTCATCGTGTCTGTGTAAGCCCTGGGACACATGGATTCTTTAAGTACAGAGTGGTTAGAATGATGCAGATAGATTTGTTTGGGTGGAAATTTCTGTACTTCTTTAATCATAGATCAGTGCATCTTTCTTAATTCAGAGTAAATCTAGAAAAAGAAAAATAAAGTTTGTCTTGTTATCCTTTACAAAAAGGAAATAATTTCTTTGCCTCAAGGAGTATTGCTGTCCAAAACTGATAACAGTGTCTTACCTGAAAGTTGTGAACTTTGGACTTGATTTGGATTAGCAGCCATTTTCAGGAATGATTGTGACTTCATGTGCAACTGAAAGCAGTGGCAAAAGCGTCTTTTGTCTTTTGCAGATACAAGAGTCCATGTTAACCCAGTAATACTGCAGACCAACGGAAGAAGTTTATCTAGGTCATGTACCATACTAAAGAAGTTAAAAGAAGGTGGAACTGCAGATCTTAGTTCTTGAGAAAAACATATGTTGGTCAGGATGAAAGCAGATTTCATATGTGTGTGCTCAATGATGCAGTCTTCAGTGAGATGACACATGCTTGGAGGGGCAGTACTCTGACATGGATTTACCTTGCTAAATGTACCTAGTCTAAAGTTTAAGCATCCTTTTTCTCTGTCATTAAGTCATTGAGAAAATGTGGAATTCCTGCTTTTGTTCTGTGTGATCAGCAGAAACCAGTTCATGCCTCTGTTTGGTGAATACCTTGTGCAGATTAAATCCTGAGAAAATGTAGTGCTTTGATATACTTCTGCTATGGATGTATTACAGATCTTAGAGATTTAGAATTTGCTTGGTTAAAGCCTGTTTCTTTTGCAAGGGCAATAGTACTTCCCTAGTATCAGCGCTGTAGCCTGTTGCTTTCTGCACCGGCTGCTTGTAAGGAATAACTAAAGTGTCCATGAGGGCGCAGAGTTCCTAGAGAAAGGTTCTGGTCCTTGCTGAGCCCAAATAAATCTTTGAAGAATGAAGGGAAGGCAGAGGGTGAAGAGAGGGGAAATGGGAAGAGAATAGCTGCCACCTTCAGCTATTTAAGAATCCATTGATCTGTCCAAGAATAACTTAAAGTATAGAGAGACTGAGGTACTTAAATCTTTTTTTATACAATTTGCATTTTTCTCATAACAAGGCTAAGCACTAAGTTTAGAATTCTGCATCTTCAGCAAAAGATCCGAAGCTAAAATACTTTCTCAGGATACATAGTTTACTATGTGAAACTCATATGCTGTGTAAGATACTGTAGATTCTCAGAACTTACATTGCCGTATTTGCTAGAATGCTTTGTAGATGTTAAAGATGCTAGTCCTGCTCTGAAGTTTGGAGCTACTGAAATGGGGAGTATTGAAATAAAGCTGCAGCTGGAGGAAGGCTTTAAGCCATCTTCTCTACCAGCAAAGTTGTAGTGCACTTAGCATTTCTCATCAACGTAACGTAGCAGTCTTGAGCTGTCTTAGCTTTCCAGTGTAGTGGAAGCAGCACAAGCGAATAAGATCAAGATGGAAAAAGTCAGTCCGCTCTTTTTATTTGCATTGTGTTCTAGGTGTAATGATTCAGGAAGAGGTTTTTTTCAATTAGCTGTTGTCAGGGACTGTGTGTTATTATTTTACGTACTCTTCACCTCTGTCCTTTTCCTGAAGAAAGCTTGGGTATATTGACACATGGTAGGAAATCGTGACATTTTTCCTACCATTGGCTTATGGTAGGAAATCATGACATTTTTCAATTGGATCATTTTTGAAAGTACATTATTCTTGGCCTAACATAGTATACTTCATAAATTATACCATGGTTCCCTTCTCAGTAGTGTCTTTGAATTGTCATGCGATTCTTATTATTTGCAGTTTGTAATTCCTGTTACGACTTCCAAATGAAGTGGCAGTAACAAAGTAGGAAGTTCAGATTTGTACATTTCTCTGATGGATTATCAAAGGTGAAGTCTGTCTCAATTCAAATCTTGTGAAGCAGATAATGACCTAAATTCATTTTCTGTTTAAGCAGGTGCTTTGTATTTATAGCAGCCATTTTTAAGATTAATGATCTAAATAGTAAAGCACTCCTCTTCCTTTACTGCGGCAATGATTCTTGGACTTAAGTAGAGAGGAAGGAGTTCGTTTTAATTTCCAGATCACTAGAAGCATTTTTGGGATTGTTTTTTGCTCAGGGTAGATTCAAGCTAAATGCTAGCTCAATACTGAAAAAAAGATTCTGCCACTGAAGATGTCTGGATGATCTTATCTTCATTTAAGAAGCCTTCTTGCTTTCCTCCAATACCTGCTGGTCAAGGTACCAATATTCTTCTCCAAGAATATTCAGGTCTGACACTTCAAGACCTAATATCCCTCTGTATTGGGTTTATGTGGCCAGGTTTTGGTAGCTGGGGGAGGCTCCAGGGGTGGCATCTATGGAAGAGATCAGCTCTGTAGCAGACACACAGCAGGCTGAAGTGGAGCCACATGCAAGAGGTTTCTTGTGCCTCTGAGAACTTAATTCAAGAAAGAACTAAAATGACAGAAGGCAGAGGAGTGAGAAACAGCAGGGGGAACAAGGTCAGAGAAGGAGGGGAAGAAGGTGCTCCAGGCACCAGAGCAGGCAATTCCCTGTAGCATATGGAGAGGACCATGATGGAGCAGGTCTTCTGCTGCAGCTCATGGAAGACATCCCTCTGGAGCAGGTTTTCACACTGCAGACAGTGGAAGACCTCACATTTGAGCAACTGGATATTTCCTGAAGGAACTGCAGTCTGTGGAGAACCCACAATGGAGTAGGGGAAAAGCATGAGGAGGAAGGACCTTGTAGATTGTACTAACCCCCCATTTGCAAACATGCCTGTGCTACCTGGAGATGGGGGAGAATGGTAAAGGGGGTGGGAGTGAAGTTGAGCCTGGGAAAAGATGGAGAGGTGCTTTCACGTTTGTCTTTCTCATTACCCAAATCTATTTGAATTTGCAGTAAATCAATTTTCCCGAGTCTGTTTTGCCTGTGATGGTAATTGGTGATCTCCCTGTCTTTATCTTGATGGCATTTTGCATCTTTCTCTCTGCCCCACCCTGTTGAGGAGAGGGAGTGAAAGGGACTGCATGGGGGTCTGGCTACTGGCCAGGGCCAACCCATTGCGCCGCTGCTACTGAAGAATTAAGTACTGAGTGTTTAAGCACTGGCATCCAAGTATGCCTGACTGGTGCCTGACTGACAGCAGAGTCCCAGATTATGTTCTACTTTCTTGTACATGTGGAAGTGTAGTAACTTAGCAGGGTAGTTTGATTCCTGTGCACTTTGCTGCTAAGTAATTAGGCAATCTCTTCATGGTCAGTTAGTTAGGAGCAAGTGTCTCAGATACATATATCTTGCTCTTTTTTCCTAATCCATGTAAGTCTTAGGACTGTCCAGGCTTTGAAAAGAATACTCTTTATAGTGAAAAAGTGTTTTGCATGCACTGCATCTAGCAAAAATAGGGTGGTATTGTGTGGGTTTTGCAATATTATTTGTCCTCAAAACTAAGACAATGAAACGGCAGCATCCTCGTTAGAATAAGATATTGAGTGAAGAACAGTCTTTGAATATTTTGCAGTTGCTTATTATTTTCTTGTGCTGTAATGATGCTGAGATCTTTGGGGAGTGTTCCGAGGAGCAGTTGACTTTGGTGCAGAGTTCTCTTTCCCTTGATAGACACAGAAGAGTTGATCACTCTCAGGCTTCTAAGCAAAGTGACTTACAAGAGGCAGAAATACAGAGAGGTGCGAACAAGTTATCTGACAGTTTATCTTATTCTTGTTGCTGTATCTTCTAGGAGCAATGACAGTTTGTAAGCATAGCAGAAAAATGAAGAGAATTTGCATAGATTTCCATGTTTCATTGGTCCATCATAGATTGGAAGACGTCAGAATGTAGCCGACAGTGTGTGACACTTCACACTGTGAACTTCTTACAGCTAGGCTGTAGCTTTGTCATTGTTGGCTATTACTGGCTAAGTAGGAAAAATAAGGATAATCCAAGCCAAAATCCTGTTTAAATTATTTAAAAGAGCATTTTATTATCCAGTTTAACAACGTTCATTTGATTTCACCAAAATTTGTAGCAAAATGATTTCTGAATAACGGAGCAGAATTTAGAAACAGTTCTTAATTTTTTGAAAAGTAGTTTCATATTGTAAAAGTCCATGTCGAAGTTAGTATGGCAACTGGGCTCACAGCATGTATGGCCTCTTGTTTGCTGTGTTCAAGGCTATTGAAAGAATCCCAAACATTACTAAAAATAACCTTTTATTCATATATTGTTCTTAGGATCTGTATTGGGGAAAATACTGTGCTATTTAAAGGTACATATGCTATGTTTTCAAAGACAAATTGTATAAGCTGTAAATAGATTCAAGAAGCAGTTTGTTTAATGCTTCTGCATGACAAGGTAACCCTAAAAATGTGTGGTTTTGCAGGGCAGTAGGTGTTTATTTATTCCATGGCTGCCTTGATGGTTAACAGCCACACTCCTTGTCAGACACTGTCTTGTTTCCTTCTCTCTCAATGGCACAAAGGGGAGAAAATGGAAAGACAGGAAGGAGAGCTCATGAGTTAAGGATATTGTCATTGCTTATCACTTGCCAACATGGGCAAAACTGACTCTGCTTTGGGCAAATTAAGTTATTGTCTATTAAAATAATTGTTTCAAGTAGTGGAAACAGAAAGACACATTACAGCACCATCTTTCCTCCCCTTTCCCCAGGCTCGGTTCACTCCAGACACCCTTGTGACCACCACCACTCCTGTGGTGCAGGGGCATGGGTGTGGAGTGTCTACAGTCTGTACCAAACAGTTTCTTCTCTGCCATTTTCCTCTGCCACTGGGCTTCCCTCTGCTGTTTTCTATTCTTTTTGTTCACTTTTTCTGTCTCCACCCAGTACTTTTTACCCTTTCTTAAATACACTTTTCCAGAGGTTCGATCCAAATGGTTGCTGAGCTCAGCTGTGTCCAGCAGTGGGTCTGTTGGAATCAGCTATAACTGTCTATGCCCAGCACAGGGCAGCCTCTGGCATCTCTTTGCAGTCGCTGACAAAACTGTACCATGGGCACCAAGTGCATAGCCGTGTACTTTTCATCTAGCAGTTTTACATTTTACAAAATAGCATGATGAGAAAGTTGGGGCTGTTCAGCCTGGAGAAGAGAAGGCTGTGTGGAGACCTCATAGCAGCCTTCCAGTATC
>JAOEHY010046061.1:0-41978 GCA_025447955.1 Psilopsiagon aurifrons
GGTGGGTGGGGGTGGGGGTGGTCTTTTATTAAACCACCTACATTAGTCTGAACTGCTGTTGTTCTCAGTCCAAGATCAGTTTATAACCTTAAGCATTTTGGCTGTCTCATCAGAAAACTTTCTCAAACTGTGTAACTCTACCTTGTGAAAATTGCAATTCTGTAGTGTGGGGCAGCCATTCGTGTCTGCAGTGTTCAGTGTTCAGAAATTCTGTCAGGAATTTGATATCAATTTTCTCCTCTGTTCAGGATACCTGGAGGAGCTGGATTCAGTTGTTATAAAAGAGGTATGGTGGGACCTCAGGTTGGCTACAGCTTTGAGATTAGTATATCTCTATCTTCTCCCATAGTGAGCTCACCCAAAAGACCAAATGCCCTTTAAATGCAGATTCAGTGTGACTTACAGTTTACTTTTGTCAGTAAAGGAAACCACAAGTGATTCAGTCAGAACAGAAACAAAGCTGTTTCCACCTCATTCTGCCATGCCCTCTGGCTTTAAAAGAGTCTTTTGCTTGTGCTTTTTGAGTTGGGCCGTGGAGCTGTTGTGAGCCCTAAGCAGTTGACTCTGGTCCAAGAGAGTTCATTTTTAACTCATCTCCATGTCCTGTTAATGTTCCTGGTTTGTTTTGACAGTGGCATGTGACCTGCAAATTTCCAGATATGCAAAGCTACAGCTTTCTCTCCCATATGGCCAGGGTATTTTGAAGTGTGGTTCTTGCCCTCAACAGACTCTGTTGCTACAAAAGGGAAGAAGGGAAGATGAAGTGTTGTCTTTGCAGAGGGTCTGCTTTGTCCTTTCTTCAGAGGGTGATGTGCCTCAGTGAGAACAAGCCACTCATGCACATCACGTGACTTGTGTAATAAAAAAAGAAAACTGATGACATTGGACAAAATAATTTTTTCTTGGGAAAACTACAGAGCGGAGTTACATTGTCAGTAAATTCTAGTCAGAAGGATTATGCTGGAGAAACAAAGCCTCTATTCAGACCTTCTTCCTGCCTACTGTGCTCTCCCAAGCCCAAGAGAGAGAGAGCGTTTCCCTGAGATATGGAGGAAACACAGTTCCATCATTATATGTGGGGAAAATGGCATATATGTAGGTTTTTAATAGGGAAATACAAACAATTATCTAGAATTTATGGACTGGAAATACCTGTTCTTCTTTGTAATCTCTAATTTGTATATTTAAATTATCTGTATCTGAACTTCCAATAGGACATTTCAGGTCACAATGTCTTGAACAGCAACTATGAGAATATAAGTATCTTTGCTATTATCAGAGAACAGAGAGAGAAGGGAAGGAAAGTGGTGACAGATAAGAGTTTAATTTGGTAACACTTGATTGCCCTGCTCCACTTCGTCTTTTTCTTTCTCTTTCCTCATGGGACAATCATGAAGTGGTAGATACTCAGGGATGTTAAACTGGACCTAACCTGCAGCTGAGTGCACATTTCCTGTGAACCTTTTTTGACAATGAAAAGGAAATCAGGTTCTTGATGAAATCTTTTTTCCTCACAGAATGTCCTGCTGTACTGAAAATGCCAGTATCTTTTTACTGGGAGATTTAAAACTTTCAAGCATAGTTCTTTCCTCCACTTGATACTTTTAATTTTAAAATAGCCTCCTTCTCTAAGTTCTTCTGCTGGCTCTACGCATGGTGGCACCCTTTCTCCTAATAGTAATCACCGCTCTGATCCAGATTGGTCAGACGTATGTAAATGCTGCTTTTCCCCACAGAGCAGTTCTTTGGGTTTTAATGTGCGTATGTCACCAGACAACACTACATCACTTGCACTTCTCATCTTTTATCACCTTCTCTGCAAAAAACTTCATCCCTGGCAGTTCCAATGAGCAACTGCAAAAATGGAAGACTGGTTTACTGAGCTAGCGTTACTTACTTCAAAGTGAGCACTGCTCCAGACAAGTCAGAGCTGGCAAAGTGCCTTTTTGAAAGAATTAACTTTCCCTCATGGCTGAACATCCAATATCTAGGTCTACCACTAGTCACTCCTTCGAAAAAAAAAAAAATACAATGCTGAATATCCCTTTCTTGACTGTGAGCTTGTACAGTAGCAGCCTGCACATCAGTACTGAATTGACTAGGTTTGTTGGTACTGGAAAATACAACATGATTTTATTTTTTTAATGTCCTCATGCTTCATATTTAATTCCTGTTATTTCTTATTTTTTCTTCCCCGTCATTTTCTGGTGCCCAATAATATTTCTAGACTTTTGCTTCTTATTCTATTCAGCTTTGATGTAGTTCTGTTTACTGCATCTGTACTGAACACAGTTATATTATTACATCTGGGGAAAATGGCACATAAATAAATAAAAAATCCTTAATAATTTATGTACTATTATACGGAGAAATACACATTCTTCATCTAAATCTCTAATTTCCATTTGCAAATTACCTATACCAAATTATGAACAACACCTTGTGGGTCACAGTGTGCAGAAGAGCAGCTATGAGAATACATAGATCCACAGAGCTTCATAAAGGGCATGCTGGAGTATTTCAAATCACTCTTTAGTAACCTGCTTTGTCAAAATTACTCTGAAATCGATTCCCGTTCAAAGCTGGGAAGTGGGGGATATGGGGAAAATAGCAGGAACTTCCAGTAAGCCTTAGGGCATTAAAGATAACATTTTCCAAAATAAATGCACTGCTCCTCTTAAAGCTAAAATTGTCTTATTTATGAATAAACATGGCGTTCTGTTGCACCTGAAATTCACATATTTCATGAGAGAAAAAAAAAAAAAAGAAAAACCCAAAACAAGACAACAACAAAGCCAACACAAAACCAACCAAACACCCCACAACTCAGAACAGAGTATTTACAGCCCATGAGGTTGCGCACAGGTGAAAAGAGGTATGAATGAAATATAATGAAGACAGTTATGGTCCCTCCTTACTGGTATTTCATGATCTTTTCTGAAGGCATGAGCCCTCCGTAAAAGAAAATAAAGTGTGGATCTCAAGAGATAGAAGAGCCTGGGAGTAACTGCTGTATACAGCAGGTCTAAATGGAAAATATTACCAGAATAGATAAGGGCTTAGAGAAGATGTCTGTAAAGGGCTTAGCAGAGAAGACATTTCCTAAGGGAACATGTAAAGTGAGTTACCAAAGGAGGAATTTTCAATGCTGAGATGAAAATATTGCTAATTAGCCAAGAAAATGTAGAAAGGGACACTTGGATTACAGAGAGATATTCACTTTGAGAAGGAAGCGGAACCATTTCAATTGAGAGGAACGGTTGATTCATTACATGAATGGGAAGAATGATTTAGTCTGGCACAACTCACCTTAGTGTCTAAAACTCTTCAAAAGGCAAGACTGGGTGTAACACCTCATATGGAGTCTGGCCAAAATACTCCATAAGGAGAAGATTCTTCTTAATAAGTCAAACAGATTCCCTGACAAACACAGTCTGCTGGTAGAAGAGAGTGACCAGTTCTGCAAGGGAATTAAAAGTGATTTTTCCTTGATTTCTTCACTTAAGGCTGTATCTCTGCTTGATATTTTGGATGCTGTGAGCAATTTTTTTAGCATTTTTAGATTAACTTGGCTTGAGTTAAAAATGAGTTAGCAGTAAACTGGCTAGCAAGATGTTCTTCACAAAGCAGCATGGTGAAATTATAAACCTGGGACATTAGCTGCTGCCCAGACACACACTCTTCAGAATATCCCAAGTGTAATAAAATGTATCATGCTAAAGGTGAACTTAAGCAGCTAGAGAAGTGGTATCTTAAAATTTAAAGGGAATAATGAGCATATTTGAATGAGTAAGGGTATCCAGGAAAGCTTTATGGCATGTATCAAATCACTTTGGCAGCTTTCTTCTCTAGAAGATTTTCCACTTTGTCATTAAAATGCTGATTAACAAAATCTAGGGAAGGAAAATTTTATCCTGAGTATCCTGGCTTCTGCCGATACTGTTGAAGGAACTCAGTACTGAAGAAGATAGTCCTACTCCGAGAAGAAAGGGAGTTGGTGATATACAGACAGAAGACATCTCTTCTGCGTAGAGGGTATACTGATACATGACTTGCATTCTTCCACAGGAAAGCCCAAGGCCTGATGCCTAGTAGCTGGGGTTGCAGGGTTCTGGGCTTGTTCCTAATCCCCATTCATAGTGTGAGAACTGGAATTGCTCTAAAACAGAAACTGAGTATCCAATCTCTGAATTTTCACTCATTCACTTGTTTGACAGATGCCTCAGCTTTGGAAAAGCCAGCTTTGAATTTTTCTTCTGTTTAGGGAAGCTTCAACTGGAATCCTGCAGAGAGGCTTCATACCATTCTCCCTTTATCACGGACGGCAGATGTTTTCCAGCATAGAGTGTGTGTCAGGTCAATAATCAGCAACAGGTAACTTCTGAACAGAACTTTGCATTCCTATCATGAAGGCTAAAACATTTTCATTTTGGTTCAGGTTGAATAAAATTTTGGTTTTGCCTCCTGAATGGGTAACAAAATTACTGGTCATCTCATCATGTTGAACATCACTTTGATGAAAAATATCATTTAAGCCTGTCTTCATTTGCTTTTTGTGCTTGTATACTTATATACCTATAAACTTAGAAGTTTGCTTAGAGATGCTACAACTAGTTTGGTTTTCTTAAAAATTCCATCTAAACTGATTTCAGATCTTATAATATTGGTATATTTTTAGAGTCCCCTGTTCTACCTAAACCACAGATCACACCTTTCTCAAGTCAAAATGAAGGCATGGACATACATTTATAGTCCCACAGCTTTTCCCCTCCTTTATTTCAATCGCATGAAATTCTTAAAATTACACAGTTTAAACACAGGTATAAATGCAGCTGTCATAGATTAATACAACTGAACAAAATTATATTATAATAAATATAATCTCTTTCAGTCACCACTTAGGGTCACATTTCATATAGTGTAAAGAAGTCTGCAAAGTGGTACCATCTAGTGATACTTGAAGGGAAAGCACTTCAGATTGGTCTTCAGAGCGCTGACAATATTTCAGGGGTAATATGCATGGGGGAAAAAGAAACATTAAATTATCATTTTTTAAGATTTTTTTCTTCCTGTTATCTTTATTGTAACTATCAGGATGATAAAGAGATGTAAACTTTCGGGGAAGCGGGGAAATATTTTTGCTCACTTGTGATCATTTTTTCTCCCAGATGTATTTGACCATATGTCCTGGTTTCAGCTGGAATAGAATTTATTTTCCCCTTAGTAGTTGGTGCAGTGCTGTTTTAGCTTTAGACTGAGAATTATGCTGATAACACACTGATGTTTTAGTTGTTGATAAGTAGTACTTACCCTGATCATTTCAGTCTCTCACGCTCTGCCACTGAGAAGGAGCACAACCCAGGAAGAATCAGAGACAAGACACCTGTCCCAAAGTAGCCAAAGGGGTATTCCATACCACTGCATGTCATGCCCAGTATATAAACTGGGAGGAGTTACCCATAAGGGACTGATTCCCAGCCACAGCTGCAGGTTGAGCAGAGAAGAGATTCAGAGAAGGACTTGGGAGTGTTCAGGTGAGCTATAAGGAAGACGTTCTTTACTGTGACGGTGATGAGGTGCTGGTACAGATTGCCCAAGAAAGTTGCGAATGCTCCACCCCTGGCAGTGTTCAAGGCCAGGTTGGATGGGACTTGGAGCAACCTGGTCTGGTGTGGGGTGTCCCTGCCCATGGCAGGGCAGGTGGAACCAGGTGATCTTGAGGTCCTTTCTAGCCCAAACCAATCTGTGATTCTATGATTGATGATCGGGTCAGGCTGGGTATCGATCAGTGGGTGGTAAGCAATCTTATTGTGCATTACTTGTGTTTTCTGAATTTTCATTTCTCTTTTTCTCTTGTTCCCTCTTATTATTATCAGTATTGTGATTGTTGGTATTATTTCTATTATCATTTTATTTAATTTAATTTCAATTATTAAATTCTCCTTTTCTCAAGAATTTTTTTTACATTCTTCTGATTCTCCTCCCCATCCCACCTGGGGCTGGCGGTGTAGAACGTGAGTGAGAAGCTGTGTGGTACTTAGTTGCTAACTGGTTTTAAACCTTGTCATCACAGAGGTCTAATGTTTTGAATTCAAATGGCTGCAGTTCATTATTTTAAAAGTATATTTCCAGTTTACAGCTTTTGTATACAAATCTGAGAAATGAAACCTCATATTCCTTAAACAGAGGACTTCATTGTAAATAATTAACGTGTTTTGTATTCAAACAGCCATTCTCTAATAGGAAAAAATTAGCATAAAGTTGCCTGATGAACTACGTAAGGTAAACCATAGGGCTGTTTGTTATAAAATGACCTAATGTGTTCAATAAACAATCATGTTTTCTTTAAAAAAAAAAAAAAAAAGGCTTGGACATTTTGAATCTATTCTAATGTTATGCTTATACTGCTATTAAATAATACATAGAAATACATATATAAATACCATACAAGAGTAACACTGAGACTCAGTCAACTCCTAATAGCCAAATAAAGGAATAATGGTTTTTAAGCCTGTAGTCTGAAGCCTCAGTACAGGAGCTCTTTTTTTGTCTGATGGAAGAAAATTAACAAGGTCTGCAATACACTTTAGCAGTAGCACATGAAAACAAATTACATCCTGTTGTTTTAATTGTGTGGCTGCATTTTCTGGCTCAGCAGCAAACAAGTGCTTGGATTAAGATCACTAAGCAAAGAGTCAGGCCCTTCTACGAAGGACTTCAAGGTCGAATGCTCTTTGACTTCTGTGATTCATATAGGTCATCAGGCCTATATGAACAAGGCCCTATGATTGCTCCCAGTATTCTGGTATTTTCATTATGAAAACAAAGGTGCTGTGAATGGACTATTGAAATGTACAGTTGTATTTTTTAAGTGTTTCATGTAGCCTTCTAGTTTTGTGACAGTGGATGTATGCTCTTTCTGCACTACTGTCTTGTGTGCTTGGTAAGCTATCTACAGCAGTCTGGGTTTACCCAGCACCAGTGCTGTAAACGTAAATATAACACATGTGGGTGTGTAGTCTGATACAGGGCTGATTCTGAAAATGCATGATCACTATTTCAGGCAACCATAGATGTTGACTATCTTCTGCACATGACTGCTGGAAGAGAAGGCTCTTTATTGGTTTAATTTTTTTTGTCAGAGATAATGGTTTGAGGTAAAGGGGAGGCCACTCCATCTTGCAGTGGCTTTTGTAGGGCCCTGTCCATGAGAGAACTCTTATTGCTTTTTTCAGTGCACTGTTGATTGGATAAAAAAGTAGCTGCTGTTTGAAAACTGCTGCCAAAGTCTCAAGAGATCGGGAGACATGGTGAATTAATGGAAATATGAAGACATGGTCATTAGTGAATTGAACGAGACAATTGTGTGCATTTTCCCTACTAGCCATTCTTGGTTACAGACCTAATATATCTGTAGATATACAGAAAGTCTTATTTATGTAGTCCAGCTGTTGCAGTCAAAAGGTTCCTTGCCCCTAAACAAGAGTGCAAACTATTTTTGTATTTGATGTATCATTGATATTTCACTTGCTTTCGCATTGCAACCAACATCATCCTACAGATTCAACTCAGCTGTATTCTAGTATTTTTTCACTTTACATTTAAATAATTTACATAGCCAAACAATATTTTCTTCTTCAGAAAAATATTGTATGTTTAAGAGATTCCAATCAAAAATAGAAATGAAAAGCAGGTTGCTTTGAAGGATAAGCCTGTGATGCCAAGCAGTTTAAACATAAATCCAGATGTTTTGTCAAGCTAATGTGAAGAAAAACCTCTATAATTTTCAGTTACACCTTATAGCAAATATTTCAATAGGAGTAAGTAAAGAATGTAGACATTCCATGACTTAGACCCCAGACAGGACAATGTTCTGAGTGCCAAAATGTCAACATTTGTTGCAAAGTTTCATTCACATCAGCATGCTAGGATGCACATCTGGCATCGTTTGTTTTTTTTTTTTCCCTGCTGATATTGTAAATGTGAAAATGAGAAGGCAAGATAATTCTTATTTTTCCCAGCCAGCCATCTGTGTTCATCTGTCTGTTCACTTATCTGGGAAAAAAACCCCAAACCAAACACAGCAATTAAACAAATCCAGAAGACAGCATAAGCTCAGGTGCATGTATTATGTGCAAAATTCATATTTATTATCTGTAATCTAAAAACCTCATAAATTCATTGTAGGCATAGATTTACATGCTATAATCGCCATTCCTTATTAAGATTTGCTATTCTTACAGAATTTATAATTTTTGTATATTATAAACAAAATTTTGTTTTCTGTCTTTGTTTTTATCTGCATGATAATGTAATGATAAACACTATAAGATGAAGTTCATTTCATGGTCACATATACAGAAATAGGCTAAACTGCACGCTCCAGAGCTATCAGACAAACACTTTGATTTTGTCTCAATTCTCCATGAAGCTCACACAAAACAGTTTTCCAGGGACATCTAGAGGCAGACAAAGACCATTTTCTCTACTCAGATCTTCACTGTTTAGAAGATCATGTGGTTTTTCTGCCTTGCTCTAGTTGTACAGTTGTGAACTGAAAAGATTTTGTCACTCATTCTGGAGCACATTTTGCCTCCTGATTTGTCGGGGAAGAAAGATCAACTTATTACTTTTTGTATGAGCTGTGAAAATGAAGACATGAGGCTTGATGTCTTTGTCTAACTTCTGGTTAAGAATTTCTTACTTTTGTCTATGTTTTCCCTGATAATCTGAAGAACCAGTTAATACCTGTGTTTCTGAAAAATCCCCATTCCATTTGCAAGCAAAAGTAGAAAGAGCTCCAAAGAATCCATTATTGTGTAAGTATAAATTATTCTGATTTATTCTGCAGGTCTCTTTCTTTTCTGCCAGAAATGTCCAGGAAAAAAGAAAGATACAACAATGATAAAGTTGGGGCTGTTCAGCTTGGAGAAGAGGAGGCTGCGTGGAGACCTTACAGCAGCCTTCCAGTATCTGAAGGGGGGTTACAGGGATGCTGGGGAGGGACTCTGCATTAGGGACTGTAGTGATAGGACAAGGGGTAATGGGTTCAAACTTACACAGGGGAAGTTTAGATTGGAAATAAGGAAGAAATGCTTTAATGTAAGGGTGCTGAGGCACTGGAATGGGTTGCCAAGGGAAGTTGTGTGTTGAACGCTGGCAGTGTTCAAGGCCGGGTTGGACAGAGCCTTGGGTGGCATGGTTTAGTGGGAGGTGTCCCTGCCCATGGCAGGGGGTTTGGAACTAGATGATCTTAATGCCTTTTCCAAACCTAACTCTTCTATGATTCTATAATTCTATGATTCTGTGACAGTTCAGGCTTATCTCTAGCATTCTAGAAATAGAAAGTGTTATGAGAAATATCTACCTTTTCTCCTTCAGTATTTTGTTAACACTTGTCTTTCTTAGTGTCACCGTACTTTGGAAAAATACAATGTAAAGTGTTCTCTTACATACAGAGATTCCTTTGAGAACTACCCCAAACCACTCCACCAAAGAAAGAGCAAAATAATTAACACTTAATCACTTCATACTAAATACAGAATTATAAGTTAAGATTTCTGACTAAGCCTAGAATATGTTCTGAGAATGCTGAGTCTGAAAGCAGACAGTTGCTTCCCTACGAAAACAAGAAAATTATTACATTTTCTTTTAAATAGAAACTGTCTGGATGCGTAAGAATGTATCCCATCTGATCCATAACTGAGGGATGTAAAGATAAAATGTTTGGTAGCATGTTATGCAATCACAGATTAGACTGATTACTTGGGCCACGTTGAATAGTAATTATGCAGGGTTTAGATATTTTCAAGTTACAGTAAGTTGAAGTGAAGTAAAACTCAACTGAATCGTTTATTGTAAAACCCCACTAAGTTACACACTCTGGAAAGCAAATACCGATTGTTCCAGGCTTTATGAATCATTTGCAGTATGAGCAGGAATACTACTACATTTACTCACACACTATACAGCATATATAAATAATTAATAATTTGTCATTTAAAATATTATATGCTACCAAATAAATCAAATCAGTATCTCTTTTATCACAAACATAAATAACATACAGTGACAGTGAGCGCTGTTACGTCAGTAAATTAATTTCCTTTTGACAGCCTTTGGCATCTCTCTTACAGCAATCATTTTAATTGAAGTTAGAGAACAATAAAAGTGAAGGGTTTTCTTCATTTTAAACCTGTATTCCTTTGCATGTTGATTTTCATCTTGTTACAATCAATGTAAATGTTTTTGAAGATATGATATCTTACAGATGTGATGCACTTTCAGCAGAACTCAAAACAGCCTGAAGCTTTTTGACGGGTTGTTTGAATATGAGCAGAATATGTATTATTCCTTATGCATTTTCAGAAGCTAACCTATTGGCATCAAATTAAATTATACCACTTTCCTTTTCCTTGTATTTTGCCATGCTCACTAGTACTAGCCCAAAATTGAAAATAGTTTGGTGCAGCATACAATTACCAATGTACAGTCACAATGTAGTTCAAGATAAATGTTCATGAGAAAAACACGATTTTCAAAAATTACAGTCACATACAGTAAGATATTTTTTTCACAGCTAGTTGAAAATAATGCATACTTTTCCTTAATGTAACTTATCTAAGGATTTATACATGTGGTTATTTTTGTCTTTTTGGGTTCCCCTTGGTTTTCTGTGAGGCTGCCAGAAATGTGCTTAAAGGCTTGTCTGGGGTTTGTTTGTTTGCTAGAATTTCTCTGTGATTAGCACAAACAAAGCATAAGAGATACCTTTTATCTCAGTTTGGTTATCTAAAAGTTAGGCATGTTTGAACTTCTTGAGTTTGACAGTGAAACAGTCTGTATATATGTGTGTATGTAATGATATACATGGATAACTTCATGTATACTAGTTCTTCCCTCACCCTCTGTGGTGATCATTTCTGCTTGAGCCAGTTCCTTTAATTTGTAGCTCATGTTGCTCTTTTGACCACCTCCCTCCTGCACCATTAGCCTGCATAGTGCAATGCACTGTACAGCAATTCATACAGTTCTTTCAGTCAAATTTTAACTGAAACACAATCTATTTGGAGTCAAGTATCATAGACATAGCCCAAGCCTTTGAATGGTTAAAATAGCACTGTCCTAAACTTCATTGCTGGGAAGCATCAGCAATTTTATTTCTACTTAAGGCTACCTATGGCGGCTATGACTGTATGAAGAGCTTAGTGTATTTTGTTTGCCCAGGGTTTATCAATCCTCTTTCCTGCTGGGTTCAAAATGGATTCTAAAGGATAAAAGCTCAAGCTCAAAAACTTATTTCCTCCCAAACCTATTTACACGGCAGTCCTCAGAGATGGTCTTCAACATTTGATATTCAGCAGTGGCAAAAAATGTTATCAGCCACTGTCCATGCTGTTGCCACTTCTCAGAGTGATACTGCTGAGTGCAACTCCAAGGTGAGATGTACACAGGTAGTAAACAAGGTTATGGTGAAGAGGCTGGATTTCTGAGGATATCTGTGCAATACAAGGAATGTGTTGACTGTACCAAGAACTAGCACACCTGCACAAGCCCAGGTAGCTTATAAAGTGATAGCAGGGCATAGATTTTGCACTGGAGACCAGTGGGGCATAGATTTTGTACTGCAGTCCAGCTGTTAACACATGCTAAGCAACATTCACGGGCAAATCTCTGTCATTATTCACTCAAATTTTTCTGTTGTACCACACTTCAGTTTAGCTCAAACACAAGCTCTCTATTCATTTTTAGGCTGACTGTAGTTTTCGTGCCTTAAGCATATCACTCTCACATCTTTTTTTGGGAGGGCACTGACAGCTCTCAGCCCCCTTATGCAACCTTTGTCTTTATGTTTCCTTTCTGCCTTGACTCAGTGATGGGGAAGATAGATTTCGCCAGTCCTTTTGGAGTTCAGCTAATAATTAGAATTTACTAGTGTCCCCCCTGCTTTCTTAATGACGCTCAGCATTCTTAGCTCAGCTTGCAATGTTTTCTTTTGTCATGGTTGTTACTCATTGTTAATTTGCTGATGGTTTCATCCCACAAGATCCCCTGTTGTGCTAAAATATGAGAAGGGTCAATCGCATATTTTTTCATAAAAGATGAACAGCATACCGTCCATTCCCTTCTTTGCCACAGAAGCTTCTTTACTTTGAAGTTCTGACATCAGTGTTGGTCATCCTCATAATATATCTGACCAGTATCATATTTAAATAAATTAAGCAGCCTGAGGAAATCTAATGTAAACCAGCTAATTGGCTAGTTCTCAGTTCCTGCCTTTCAAACAGAACTGTTGTAGCACCACAGCAATAAACCAAGTAAGTGGTTGTCTGCCATTCTTCTTACTCATCTGAAGATGCTTGTCTGTATGGTTGCCAATGAATCTGAAACATATTAATTCATTTTAATGACAGTAAAGACTGCCACATTTAGCAAAACTGCTACCACAGAATTTTGAAATCTGACAGACTCATTTTGAAAAGGTTGAATTATGTATTATCAGGAAAGAAGTCTTGAGAGCTACTGAATTTGACCACAAATCCTGGAGTTCCATGAAGAGAGCCCAGAATGAGTGAAGCATAGCAACAAATGGGCAGATTGCAAAATGCATGTCACATTATTTCCAAAATGCCTCCTGGTTTCATTAAGATTGCACAAACATTTTCCTGTTCATTACAGCAAAAGAAAATAAAAAATCCTACCTTAAAATCTCCCAGGTTTATGCTGGTATAGAGAAACCTTGGATTGTGCACAGTGAAGCCTGGTATTAGTTTAATCAGCTGGTGGGTTTTGTGAAAGATATTTTGTGTCTTTCCCATCTAATTCACAGCAGGTAAAGATGTCCAGTTAGGCTCTAATTTAAAAGACTTCATTCTCTCTTGCATGCTTCTTAGTAGATATTTGGAAGAATTTCCTTTAATTATTTAAATTTCCCTTATTCTCTGGACAAAAAAAAGAGGAAAATGCTGTGCCTGTGTGTCCTCCTGCCTTGTAGGGTAATTGCCGAAGTGTGAACAGAATGTCAGTGAGTTTGATCTCCCTCTGAGTTTGACTTTTTTACACCACTTGATCTTTTTTGGGTTCTTTTTTCCTTTTCTTTATTTTCCTGCATTTCCTCTGCTTGTCATAACTATGAGATGGTCAGGATATTTTTAGAGGTTTTTCTTTATACAGTTGTATTTGATACAACTACTGCTATTTTGCTATACTATTACTGATGTTTACAAAGAATGTTATTTGCAGAACTTTAGTATGGCTTAGCAAATTTTGACATTTCGGTTCTAGGACCTGCTTCAAGCCTCTAACTTTGCCCATCTTTATCTTGTAGAAGAAAGTAATGACAGGTTTCCCACACTACATGAGTATTCTTCTGAAACTAAAATGTCATTGTTTTGCAAATACAGAATTGACTGTAAAAGTATTTTAAATTTCAATCTTGTGGGTAAATAAAGCAAAGCAAAGTCACATCAGAAGTTCTAACTATGTAAACTAAAACCTCTGTCTCTTCTGATATCACTTATTACTCTAATGGTAAATAGCTGGATTTAAAATTTCATGATTCATATGACTATACACCTGCTTATTAATTTCAGACTAAATGCGGGCCAAGCTATCACACGTCAGAGAACAGGGCTGATTTTGTAGGGCTTTTATTTTTACTTGAATCGAGAGGATCCATAAATCTGTAAAGATTTTGTTTGTAATCTCAAGAATTATTTGTGGAATTCAGGTGCGCCCTTGAAAACAAATCTACTGCATTTTCTTCTGTGTTTTTCAGTTCTAGAGCATACAACAGACCACAGAGAAAAAATATTTGATCACTGCGGAAAGACTATTGATAGTTTCTGAATAATTCACATCCTGCAGTTGGCATTTTCCCTAAATAAGTTTCTTCTGAATTTACTATAATGACTTAAAATATATCTGGTTGTTAGAAGGGTAACAGTGACAGTTTGTTTGCCTTGCCTGAGTTACCAACATCCTGGACCAGAAGCAGGTATGACAGTACTTAGGCCAGGCAGATGCCCCGTCCAGTAGTTAGCATACTCAGTATGCTTATGTCTTGATTTTACAGACTAACTTGGAGAAACAAACTGAGTTGAACTTTTACTTCAAAAGACAAATCAAGACGAAATTTCTTCAGCTATTAAAACATATGGTAATCCTTTCTTCTTTTCTTTTTTTTCCTTTTTGCCACTTTTTTTTCTGTTTTTGACCACAACAAGAAATAGAAATGAGCTCCAAGAAGAGCTATCCCCTCCAAACCAGACTGGTTTGGATAAGCAACTTTTGGAACAATCCAGTAGAACTTCTCAGACTTGTGATGTTTGCCTGAAAGTACACAGCCACTTTCCATGCCCCAGCCACAGACAATAAATACCCTATAAAATAAAATGCCACCTCTGCTTTCACAACTTCTTAAAATTTCTTTCATTATTGTATCCTCACACATCCAGAAGGCACCCTCTCCCATTTTTTGTTTTTTTTTTTAATTCAGTTTCCTTATAACAATTGTAACAGTTTGATCGATAAAAGGTTGTTCTTTTTCTTATCCTCTCCAGACAGGAAAAATAAAACAGAAGAATAAGTATAATTTAAAAAACATCTTTCTAAAATGTTCATCCCACTTCATCTTTTTTTTCTCCTAGGAACAACCCTGTACCTTAGTATCAAATGAAGATTTATAGAGTCTCAAGTAAATTGTAAGGTGAGGTTTTTTCACTTTCCCTGTTCTTTCCTTGCTATTGCCTCTAGAAAAACACAAGGGGTTTTAATTTCCCTCCAACACTTGTCAAGTAGTCCATCATTCCAGAGCTGTCTTAATGGGTTTGGGGCCCAAATACAGGCCCTAGTTTTGAAACGTCTTTGTGTGTGATTTGCATATAAGACCGCATGTTTTAAACCTTGTCTCTAAATACAGCCCTCCTTGATCCAGTTTCTTCTACTTCCCTTTTTTCTGTTTCCTCCATCTTTTCTCCTGTTTTAGCATTTGGACTTCTAAATCTTCTCCTCCTTCTTTTTCCAGGCACTTTGCTGATGGAAACATTTCCCAACTTTAATTCTTCTGAAAAATATTGAGGAACAGTCTGTGCAAATTACAGTCTCTTTCATTTTGGGAGTGGACCAGCACCACCCCAGGCAGTGCTCCAGGAAGGAGTGAAGTACCAAATATGTTGGAACTTTTCAAAGCACAAAGAAAGAGACAAGGGTATTCACCTCTGCAGCCTGTATCAATGCTCAGCAATAGATGTTTCTATGGAAATTAGTACCAAAATTACTTTTTAGCTGGAAACTAGAGATATTAGAGTGAACACACGATAAATTCTCTTGTGCCTTGTAATCTAGCCCTAAATTCAGGCAATCAGAACTGCATCATCCCCAAAGGAACATTATAGTATCTTTTGCCTTAATAAGCTACAGTGCCTTTCAGATCTCCAAAATGTAATGGGGAAATGCTGTCTACCAGCCCATCTTCAGGATGTACATTATCCACACACCTGTCATACAGCCAAGATGCAAGAAATAGGTGGCATTATATCTTTCAAAATCTTCAGCCTGCATTTGGGTTCTGATTTTTGCCTGGCAGCTCAGGCAGATCCTGATAGTCTTCCTTTATTTCCATTAGCTGATGTGTATGAAACACTCAGGAAGAAGTTTGGATTGGTATGTTTGTTCAAGATGCAGTCTCAGTATTCTTTTGTATTCTTGGTATTATTGCTTTAGTCATAAACTGAACAAGGTGACTTATTCTTGCATCCTGTTATTAGAGACGTAAGTAAGTTGTTTTGACTGTTGCCAATCTAAAAATATTCAAGATACCAAGTCTTGAAGAAATGAGGAAATAAATTGGTTCTCCTGTTTATCTGTGAGCAAGCTGAGGAAGGAACTGTGGCCTACTCAAAATGTATGGGCAGAATTTGTACAGTGGGTTGCTGTGTGTGTGTGCTCTGGCAGTTCAGATTAATATGGTACTTCCCCTTTCTTTACCATGAAAGTCACTTGAAAAGGATCTCAAAAAAAAAAGCTTCTACAATCTTGTTCTTAAACATAAAAAAGATGATTTTTTTTTTTCCCCCTTTGTGAAAGGGAAATTGAAAGATCACGGCATCCTGAAGGTTAGGACAGCTAAACAAGACTAATCCCCACACCAGTCCTGCTGGCAATTCCTTCAGTAATTTGGCAGCCAAAAGGGGAGCCAGGCAGCAGCATGAAGAAACCCAGCCAGGAAGACAGCTACAGCCCCATATATTGATGGTGGAAAAAATGCATTCCAGAGCTTGGTGTCTGAGCTCCAATCCTTGCCAAGCACACCCTAGGAGTGGCCACACATGTGCTGGCTTTCACAGCAGAGAAGCAGAGTGAAAACAAGAGCTATGTGAACATAGTGCAAACAGTAGGGAACCCACTGCCATAGTCCATTCCTCTCTTTAATAAAACAGAAGATTTTCCTGAGAAGACAAAAGTGCCGGTGCACATATTTGCCTAATATACAGGAGAAACATTAATTTTTATTTACATCCAGGAATTTTATTTTCAGGTCTGCTGAAACTACTCAGACCCGTTATTATAGGAACTATATATCTATCTTATCCCAAGTCATTCCCATAGAAATTAGTTGGGATGAAAATGCATTCTACAGCATTCAGACAGCATTTTAAATGCTGCCTGATGCCATTAAAAGTGGTTGACTTCCATTAAATTTTTAACCAATGTATGCATTAAAAATTATTCCATTAGGTGACGAGCTAATAAACATATAGTAATGGTTATACTAGCTCATATTATGGAAGGCTCTGTTTTTTGGACTGAGACTGGTATCCTGCCTCTGACACTGACCATAAGATGGCAGCGTCTATCTGGTATTGTCTGTGTGAAATTTTGGATTAGTGTATGTATACTTTCTCTTTACTCACTCCTGCTCAACACTTACAAGCAGATATATGAACCTCAGTTTAAAAGCCATAATAAACTATGAGTCGGAAACTGTAGTCATCTATCAGAAATAGAGAATGTATCCACAAAACCAAATGACAGAGTAACTGATGATACTGAACATACCTGCTGAGGTTCCCTCTATAGAAGTAGGGGAAACTATCCTGGACTAATACAAATTCGAGCCTTGGTTTGGTTTTGTTTTTTATTTGTTTTTTCAGATTGGCCAGGATCAGAAGCTGCACCTATATATGGCACTGTAGATATTCCAAGTAACTACATAGAGCAGTTTAAGGTGATTGTTGCAGTGTTGATAATCCATCACATGTTGCTAAACTGTTGAAAACCAGCTCAGCTACTGAAACATGCAGGATCACAAAGGCATAATGATAGCTTAGAGGCACAATGTTCTTTTTAATCTTTTTTAATGAGTTACAGCTTCTAAGTTACACCTGTAAGAAATATCAATGCCAGTCGATTTTATCAAGTGTATTAGATTAATGGATGCTTGTTGTCAAGCAACAGTAATAATAATTACCACCGACTGAAAAAATGAAAAAGTGCATTTGAAGCTGTTCAGAAATAAAAGGTTGACAAGCTTAAACTTCAACATTATACAAGGATTGTATTGCATCCCATGAAGGATTAGACTGATTTTTTGTCATATATGAGAACTATGCAAGGACTAATCACAGTAGTTAGTGGTGGTTAGACGTTCTGATGTCAGCTCAAATTTAAAAGATATATAATGATAGGGTCCCTGTAATCTCAGAAAAATAGTTATACAAGACACTCAGAAAGGTAGTCCATAAAATCCTACCATTTCCTGGCAATGAATTTGATGTTTGCAAGAAGCTTATTTTTAGCTATTCCATTGCTTCAATAATTTTGACTTTTTATGAACACAGACTTTTCTTTTGTTCTGAAGCATTAAAAAGTTTTGTTGGCAATGCAGTCTCTGGTTCTCCAATTCTCTCTTGCAATCGGAACTACAGACAAACCTCAGTGAGAAGTTGATCTAGTATCTGCAGCTCCACCAAGACTGAAAAATGCATTTTTGTGTCAACAGTTTCACAGCACTGAAGTAAATATTCTTTTTTTTTCACTGTCAGAAACAAAGAACTATGTTCATCTACAAATATTAAAAATTTCCAAGGGTTTAAGTGATAGTAATACATTTTTCATAGTTATCACTGTTAGTAACCAGAAGGATAAAGGTAAGCAATATTTCCCTTCAGCACTGGTTTATGAATTGTCACCTATAAACTGAGTATCCTGTCAGAAAAGCATAGGAAGGAAGCATGTTTCAAGTGCATTTTCAACTGAATTATATCAAAAACGATGTTAATACTTCCGTGCAGCTGCAGTCATGATCAGCAAAGTTTACTATGTGATTACAGGCAAATATTGTAGCTTGTTAGTAGGTTAGATTTGACAGCAAGAAAAAAGAAGATAAATAAATTAAGAATTTAAAGAAGATAAGTAGGAATTATTTTAAACACTTGTAGCTTTCTCTTGTTTGAGAGTTTCAACAATCTATTTGGAATATGTTGTGTAGTAGTGGTAATACTAAATAATTGGCGTTTACATTGTGCTGTATAGTGCAATACTATTAATACGATTTACTTTTTGAAAATATTAGCTCAAATAATTCAAGCTGTCTTATTCAAAGATGAAAAACAAAGCAAATATCAAGTCCAGTTAATTCTACAAATTGAAATGGTGTGTGTGGTCCTTGTGTGTGCCTCAGTGTACATTTGGCTGACTATATCATAGGACTACCAGAATGACTGGTTTATCTGACAGACTGTTGAAGATTAAAACTGTTAAACTGTTGGGGGTTACGACACAAAGGGATAGTGGTGGTGGCTTGCATAGCCATACCTCCACCACAGACAAAAGTCAATGTTATCTGTGCCTCATGGTCAAAAGAACTGACAAAATCCTTTCATTTTGTTTTTTTATAATAGTATCCAAGCCTTGCACAATTTAGAGGGAAGTTAGTTGTGTTCACAATTTTTCCTTAGCATGAAATAATTGCTTGAATGCAAAAGCAAACGCCAGTGGCAAACATTGCCTCATTTCCCAAGCAAATCCTCCTAGTAAAGTTTCTTTCAGCTGTCTGATAAACAATGGGAGACTGCACAAATTGTGAAAGATCATGGTATCCTTTTCTGTCTTTGTAATGAGAAAACTAGATGTATCTTGACTCTTCAAATGTATTGACATGAATTTAAGTTGCATGAGGCAAAACAGCTCCCCTAAGACTATTTTTGCTATTCTGGGGATTTCCTAAAGAGTGAAACAGCCCACTATTTTAACTAATTTTTGTTTAAGGAAAAAAAAAAAGTTACTTAGCAAATACATCTGTGCTTAATAAGTAGCTATATGTAATACTCAAATGCTAAACTGTCTCACACCATTGCATAGTGAGTTATTAGTTCTGTATGTCAGGTTGTTGATGCAACTCTGCAGAATCTTTTCTAAAATAAGAGATGACAGTGTTTATCATTGTATTTACTCATATGGGTAAATACTATGAGTTTTCAGCAAAATATTCTTTTTAGGGCTTTAGATCTCCATGGGAGAGGTTAGCAGCCTGCTCTCTGCATCTGTGGTGGCAGAGGTTACAAAAAGTTTGGAGTAGATAATGTTACAAGATCAGTGAAATGTACCTAAAGAAAAAAAGATGCATAAGATTTTGTTTTAAAGATGTTTACATGTTTCATTATCACTGTTTCACTGCATCAATTTTTTTGATCATTGATGTATCAGTACCTTGCAATCTGTTTACTGAAAGCTGCTAAATTGAATGCTTTTTCAATGAGGTGACATTAAGGTTAGTATCTATCTGCTACATAACAGCTGTGCTTAGGTAAAAAATGGTGAAAAGTTATCACTCTCTGATGCATGTTCAAATATTTTCATAGTGGAGCTAATCAAAATTTTAACACCTGATTAATGAATAGATGTAGACTTTCTTGTAGTCGACTTCCCATTATTAAACACTCTTTGAAGTGGAATTTCAGAACCAGGTTTCTAAACTTTGAAGAGTTTATCAGACACCTAATCCCCACCTCTCTGTGATGGTAATTATTTTGAGAAACCAATCTACATTTAATATATTGCTGTACCTTTTCCACACTTTCCATGCAGGAAAATTGACTGCAAGCTAAAAAGCTAACCTGTTAGAATCTCTCTCATTCTTACAATCTCTGCACTCTTGTACAAACACTCTCTCATTTTCTTGTCCTCTGTAAAATTTCATTGTAACATATGTATAACAGCTGTATATTTAAAAAGTCTGGTAACCCACTCAAGGAATGTAAAGGCTGCTCTTTCTGAGCAGCAATTACACTAACGGGGATTTATTTTGATACGTAAGGAAGGCAAATGAAACTTCCTCAAACCTGATCAAAAACTTCACTGGCTCAATGATAGTAGGGTTTTCATCTCCTCTGGAGCTGTCTGACACAAACAGTAACTTACTGATTTTTATAAAGAGGGATGCCATTAAGAAATTTGTTAATTTTAGAAGTAGTGTAGGTACATTTCATTTAAGCTCAACCTATGAAAACTACACATAAGCCAGTCTTATCACAGAATACTTGACAAAAATATAATGAAGGCAAAAATTCAAAAATTTCAGAATTAAAATACCTACCTAAGTTTAGAGAGAAGCCCAGAAAGCCACAGGACTCACCATCCATATAAAAAATGACTGATGCTTTACTGACAATGTAGGCTACAGATGGAATATCAGTCTTAGCAGAGTGTCTAGGCAGTGTTCTTGCCACTTACCTTTGTGAATTTTTTGCTTTTATAAGACAGTTTGAGTTTTAAATTACATTTTCTTTGATTGGATTTTTAACTAGAGAATGGACTGTTGAGTCAACTTTAGGAAGTATAGCATTTTTTTTCTGTTTATGAATATGGTAGTAATTGGTCAAAGTTCAAATGAAAGAAAACCTATTCAGATATTTTAAATAATAAATGCATAGGTTTCTAAATTATTAAATTATTTCCCTATTCATAGGTGTTACAGAAATATAAATTATACTGCTCTACCAATTTCATAGAGTGAATGCAGGGATAGTGTTTTGCCCCTAACTAAATAATAAAAATAAAAAATTAAATAAAAATCCCTAGATCTATTTTGAAGGCACTTAGGCAGGAAGTCAAGGTCTTTATTTGCTCTGGTTTTGTTCAGATTTAGGGATTCATTCAGAAACAGTACTACAAGATATATGGGGAAAAGATTTGGGCCATTCCTTAAATTCAGCATTTCTGGCAGAATGTGTAGTGAGATATTTGTAAACCATGATAGGAAATAAAAGTGTAATAAATTCAGATTAATATTCTTCATAGAGTTTTTTCCCCCCCTCTGTGCTTTATCTGGTTTGGTTAAAGATAGATGTCATATGTGAGAAATACAGAAAATACAAGCTTGTCTTAATAATACTGAAATGTCAGGTCCTCACTTGAATAACTTCAGTACCCATGCTTTTCAACACCTTCTCTAACTCCTGGGAAGAATTGGACTATACATTCATACAACCTGGGGCACTTTACTAGATTGATTGACCATGAATTGAATTTCTAGTATTAGAGATATATGGAGGAGAACTGAACACAAACCATAAAACAAGTAAGTAAACAGGATTAAATTTCTAAGTGGACCAAAAAAATCTTCCAGAAGAGGAAAGATGACTTTTCTCCAGTGAGCAATTTTCACCACTGCTGAATCCTGACAAATGGTCCTGTCTAAATAAGTAGTTTGACTGTGTTCTCATGAAATAATCAAAAATCAAAGTAGATGGGAGTAACCAATTTGCTCTTCTGAGACGTTGGCCTGCAGTCCTGTATTATGAGACTGGTTGGAATCTGTGTGTCTTAAACTATTTTTATTTCTTTTTCATCCTGTGTAGAGAATTCACTGATTTAGCTCTACCTTTCTGTCTATAGCTACACCTGTGTAAGAGACTGAAAGTGTAGTAAGCAGCCAAATTCTGATGCCCACTTCTCTACCTTCTCTTTAAACTTGTTTAACTGAAGAATAAATCATATCAATCTTGATCATGTATAACAAGAGGTTTATATAAGAGGGCTGAAATTCAATACAGGTGACTATCAAGGACAGTGTCAGCGCATCTTTAGCAATACCACCTTTGTCATACCAGAAATAGAAATTTAGAATGAAAAACATTTGGAAAGCCTTTTAAGATCTCTCTAAATGCCTCTAAATGCATCCAATAGTGGCAAAATAAAATGTTATCTGTTTCCTGAAACTCATTTTCAAGTGAGGAAATATCAGAAGAATGTTGTGTACCACTTTTCCGTCAAACAATGATTTCCCTATGGAGTATTTTATGCATTATGAATGTGTAATCTCTATTATAGCCAGAAGCTAACATTTTATTTTCTCCATCACTTTTTTTCTGACAGATTTCTGTCTCTGAAAACTAGCAGTTGCAGTTGCTGTTGATGGTGATAAACTATCTAAATTTGATGGTTATATTTGTTTTTCAGGAGTGACTTTAACTTCAAAAACACACTTGCAGTATAGCATTCTAATACACTCACAGAGTTTACAAAAAACAGTCAAAACAGATAATGGGCTATTTCTCTTTTGAGTATAAGCTTCTGAAATTGGTTAAATCCATCATATTTTAAGCAGTATACCCCATGTAAACTGCGAGGAAAATCTCTTTGCAGAGCAGTGTGTAGATATGAAAAACAATGTGTAAATGCTACATTTCTTACAGGACAGCTGCTTTCCACTCAGTTTCTGCTACGAAATGCTTATTCAGCTTTTTTCTTTAACTCTATTAAGGAACCAATTTTCTTACTAGGGTCTCAAGACTGTCTTCTGTATTTTCTGTGGTCCAAACCATGTCAGAATGACAGCATAATTACATGCTGCAGAACCTGAAATCTTTTTCTACCTACAGGCCACTAAGCCTCTACAAAAAAATCTGAGGAACTCTAGTAAGCTTACAGAAAGGAGCCTTTTCTTTTTTTCTTCTTCCTGTCCCCCAGAAAGTCTTTAATGCCTGTCAGAAAGAGACACATGTTTCTAAGTGGTGCCTTACAAGGACTCCTCATTCACTCTGCAATAAAACAAACCTTCCCTATTTATACAGTTAGTAATAAATTTATTTCAATTGATTCCTTACAAGTGCAAAACCAGAATCACAGTGGAATATGAAATTTTAATAAGCAAAGCTTTTAAAGAGTAATACTGCTATGAATTTCTGTCAGACACGCAATTCAGAGTTTGCAATTAGGCACAGCAAAGAGTTTTCTTGCTGTCAGCTTTAGTTTTTTAAACATTTGTCAGTCTGGATTAAAAATGTTGCTTTCTTCATAATTGGACATGGTAGTGTTTAAATATTTGTCATCTGATTGATGTTGAATCAGCATTAAAATCTTCTTTCTGTTTAGAAAACAGAGGTGATCACTTTAACTGTGGACTTCATAAGCAACAAGCTATCTGTATAAATATAACTGTTTAAAAAAACCCCAAACATATACTTTGTTACTGGTGAAGGTACAGGATGTGTAGCATTTCCTAGCTTCCCTACTTCTTCACACAAATAATTCTTCCAAGCCTTCTAGGCTTTGCTCTCTTTGAAAGTATTAAATAACATATTAAAGGACTGATAGGGCTCCATAAAAACAGAAAAGCACATGGTATTATAGGTGGAAGCAATATGAGCTGTTAACACTAGCTTTGTTCATGCTTCCAAACCATATTTAATTTGAGGTGTTGTTATATATCTCGCATATGCCTCTGTATGTTAGTGTTTGACACTACCATAAAAAGCCATCATCACTACATGGAACAATGGCTTAAATGACAAAAAAGGAAAGAATCACATCCAAACTGTGTAGCTTTTGCTTAAAAGAGCTCTTCATATCTCTAAAGTATCAGTGCTACAAAGTCACACAAAAAACTTAGGTTTCAGTTGCAGAGTGGATGACGTGTCATTGATTTGAGCGGAATTTGAGAGGCCTACTCATAAAAACTGATTCTCCCGTTGTCAGTGCCAATAAAGATCTGAGTATCCTCACTGAAGTCAATAATAATATAATCTCCAAAAGAAATCAGATTTCAGTCTCTTGCCCTCACAGAAGGAAAAATAGGCTTTCTCTTTATTTTGGTTTCCTCTTTGGATATGGTTTTCCAAACAAACAGAGCTGTTCTTCTGTTCCCTTTCAACAAAATAAGAACTCTAAGTGGTGAACTTTATTATCTGGAGCTTTAGAAGTTGTTTTTTTCTATCACTGAACACAATTAAAATAAAAGCCAGAATTTGACATTCATACACACAGAATTCTCCCCTCAAGTTAGTTGTAATCATATAAATAAAATCTAGAACTATTGTGTGCCTAAGAAAAACATTTCTATTCTTGAGAAAGGAAAAAAGCCATATATATTAGAAGTGCTATACTAGAATACCCTATGCTTAAAATGGGCATTTCTAGCATTAGAAAAGCATGATGAAACCATATATTGTTTTCCTTACCTTGCTAGTGTGTATGCAACATTGGAAATTGTGAGATAAAAAATATTATCTTGGTTATTTTAATAACTGAGTGTTTCTTGTCCACTTGCCAGAAGTCTTAATATCAGTAGAGTTTCTACTGTTTAAAAAGCTGCAGGTGGTATAAAATATAAATAGAATTATTTGACCCAAAAGTTAAAGGGAAAAATAGCCCACAATGTCTCATCTTTAAAGACATTGCTCCAGTTTATCCACCTCTCTTTAATTACTCAGGCCATTTTACCAACACCACACTGTTACAGTATATGTAAGGCAAGTTATCCTTACAGTGAGTAAGCAAGATGTTGTTTCTCTAGAGGATCTGTTTGCCTGACAGAGTTTATCTCTGGTTCAATCACAGAATCAAAAATTAAAGCCAAAATAGTTGAAGATAAGAAGGCAATTGTAAGAGATCAAGATGTGTCACCTAGAAAATGTATAAGTCCTGAACACAGTGATAGTTTATTGTAATCTTTTCACTAGCTAGGTATATTCTTAACTGCAGAGCAGCATTTGCGTAAGTTCATGACCATTTTGAATGAATTTAGTAATGCACCAAACTGCCAAAAATGTCAGGTATTAAATTGTACTTTGTCACAGCTATATATACTTGGAGTTCTCCAGTGAATCTTTTAAAGTCACTCAGGTTGGTATTTATAACAAAGCTTGGCTTTACCTTAAAAGCAACATTGAAAAGACTAGAGGAAAGCTGACTGATATGCACCATTGCCTTATTCACATTGGAATGTCAAGTGCCCTAGAGCAGAATAGGTAGTATAGAAGTGTTGTCTAATTAAGAATTATCTGTGGAACAATACTGTCTTCTTTGTTTAAAAAACTCAGTATACATCTGCTGACATAGTAAACTCTTCAATTAGCAGCAAGAACTATTCAAGGGTATTTTGTAAATTAACCCTAATCTCCACACAACTATATAACATGTCAATGAAAAGATTGAAAGATCGCATTTACTAAAACTAATGCCACCATTTTACTAGTAAACTCTTCAATAAGCAGCAAGAACTATTCAAGGTTATTTTGTAAATTAACCCTAATTTTCCACACAACTACATAAAATGCCAATGAAAAGATTGAAGATCGCATTTACTAAAACTAATGCCACTATTTTACAAGTATGAAAAGAAATGACTGTTAACTATTTTTGGTTTTATGGGGTGGCTATAATGTAGCAGAAAGTGACTAGTACGTAATAAAAATCCCACAAATATGTAGGGTATTTTTTCTCTTATCTGTGGCTGAATTGTCTCTCTGGTTGACTCAGAACAAAGCTATGTATGCACAACAATGTAGCAGTTATATTGTTTTTCTCAACAGTGTGTAAATGTCAGAGTTTGATTTGGAAAGAAAATATAACATCTTGTATTATGAGCTCCTATATTCTATATGAATTACAGTCATGTTTTCTAACCTTAGACATCGAAGAAGCTCTGTGTTCACTATCTACCCTCTGAGAGTAATCCAACCCCTGGAATGAGAACAATAAGGTGGAATAAAACATCAGCTAGATAATTCTTTCTTTAAATTTTATTATTATAGTCATCAACTATATTAAAACACTCTTCTTGAATCAGGAAAAAAATGGTCAGATACATCTCCAAGTATGTAAAAGGTTACAATAGAAGAGAGAAAATCATTCTCAAGCTAAAAAGAAAATGTTCTTAAATTGTAAAAATCCAAATTAGACACAAGGAAAAAATTTCTACTAGTAAAAAACAATAAAGAGACACTGTAATGGATTGCTTGAACCTCTGTGGATGAATGAGAAAAGAGTTTTCTGGAAATGCATTTCCAAAATACCTATTGTTTAAAAAAACAACCAAACAAAAAACCTCCCAGATTTTTCCTGTTGTTATCCTTTACTTATTAAATTATAATTAAATTTTTGTTTGTATAACACCTCAGCTTGCTACGTTTTTTATGTTTGTATATGAACAGTAGTTATTATAGCAGGAGTCCAGAAGAAATACCAGAATGTATGATTCTTCCAAACGATTGTTATTAAACAAGAATTATAAAAATAATATTAAGCAGAACATGGTGACAGAGAGTACTCCTTTTAGGATTTGCATTCCATTTTCTGTTTCTTATCCTTATCACAGTAATTAACAGTGTGGCACTTAAATTCTTTAGATACTCCATGATGTAGACACTCCAGACACTCTTTAGATGCAAGAACTTACAAACTAAAATAATATAAAAAGGTTTAATCCAGCTTTACAAAATTTCTCAAAGTTTGTGTCATACATATTTCTCTGCTTTAATCTGCTATAGCATGACAGTCCTTAGAGTACATACATTACATGTATAACAACAAGTTATATGTAAAAGTAATAAACAGATATGCATCCAAACTCAGGCCCTCCCAGTGTTACTACAGTCCATCTGATTTATCATTCTCATTCATTTTTTGTTTTTCTTTATGATGATTAGAAAAAAGATAGTGTTTCTTCAGATTTCTGTAGTGATACAAAGTTCCCTTGAGACAAGCAAGAATCTGCCTGGAGTTTACTGGAGAATTAAAGTCTGCATATTTCTGGTCTTTCATGTTACAAAAAATTATTCCAACGCTGTCTTGGTAGGAAGAAAACAAGCTACAATTAATGAATTTGTTCTTTTTCTCCTTTTTACAAATTACACTGAATATTCTCAGTGTCATTATTTTGTGTGTATATAACAAATTACAATTGCAGGTTTATTTAGTTTATTATTTCCAGGTTTATTTATTCAATACTGAAATATTTTTTCCAAAGGAATATTGTTTTCCAGGACTATTAGTGATGTTATTTATTGCTGGTTGATTACTAGAAGGAACAGATGTGGTAGAATTTGATATGTTTGCCATAGTATGTATCAACTAGGCAATTTAATTTTCTATCATATTTCTTTTGGCTAACTTTAATCACAATGCTTTAGTTTTTTTAATTATGTGATATTCTATTGTACTTTTCCAGTTTTATGGTAACTTTGAGAGAATACAGGAAAATAGACCAACACACAGAGACATCAGTCATGACTGTTGACCTAAGGATAAGCTGAGCTTTGTACATTCTTACAGCAGCATTTTTGTCTTTTTCACCATGCGTATTTAGAATATATATGGATATATACACACACATGTCTTCCTAAATTTTTTAATATATTCAGTACAGACGTGTATTTCACAAAAATTTTTGTATAATTTCTGTAGCTTGACTGAGTTCAATCAAGCAATTCCCTTAATGAAACCAATAAAATGTTGTGGAACATACCTGTCTCTCAAAATAAAGTAATGAAGATTTCAAAGAAGTGCTTTGGTGTTAGGGAAGAGACATCTTAAAAGAACAAATGGTAGTCCTATAGTAAAATCTTTTCAAATGCAAATTGGTAGTTCTACCAATCCTTGCCATGGAACTGTTTGAGTAACTAACTTGAACTCTACAATCAAACTGCACACAAAGATAGGCTAAGTGCCATAATGTCTTAATTTACTTACTTACTCAAAAATGCTGTTTGTTTTCAGCAAAACCAAGACATTCTGCTAATATTTCAATATTAAAGTTGAAGAATCAGTTTCTGCTGGTTGTAACAAATACTTGTGGGGTTTGAACAAGCCCAAGTCTTGAATACTTTGGCTGGTTCTATACTCCTTCTGGCCCTTCACATAGGTTCAATACAGACAAAAACTTCTACTGACCATGGCCAGCTGTTCAGCTACTGCTGCTGGTATTCCTTGTTCCAAATTCCCTTGTTCCAAATACCCTGGCTCTGGAAGACTGTGAAGTCTACTGAAACTTCACCTGGTAACCTGTCGAGCTGCTTTAGGGGTTAATATAAAAAAATAATTATGCCATGCTGCTCAACAAAAAAAGGACCAGAAAATGGTAGTCTGTTGGTTTCATACCAAAGAGATAGCTCTAAGGAATTTTTCTGAAGAGATACAAATAGAGCGGCATAATAGATAAAAAGTTAGCAAAAATAATCTCAAGATTTTTACTACAGTTCTTGAAACAGTTTATGGAGTAAGAAAAAGTGTATCAGACTTGGTGGAGGTAAAGATAAAGAAAGGAAAATTCAACTGGTTGGAAATTCAACTCGTTGGAAATTCAACTTGTTGGAAATGGTAATACTAAAAAGGAAGAGCTAGTCGGTTTTTCATAATTACAAGTAAGGAAATTAATTGTTTTGATAGCCAAGCTGGAGTGCAAAGCTTACTTTATTGCAAGTTAATTCTTTTTCACCTTTTCCCCATATTTCAACAGGTCATCAGAATTGTTGAATGACTTAATTTTTTATTAATGTTTTCAGTTATGAACCATCAGCAGGTTTTCTTCTCTGTGCACCCTACGTACCCTAACATCAACTACTTCCAGTATTTGTACTGAATATCACTGTTAGCAAGAATTTTCTAAGTATTAGGGTATATTAGTGGAAAACAATCACTATTACCTCTAAGATACACCTGTATATCATACTAATGCATTGGGTTTTAATAAAATTAGGTTATATTACTTATATAACAATTTATATATATATAGAAAATTGTTTGGTTTTATGAGAAACACAAATTTTGGGATTCTGCTCAGTGGGAAAAAAATGGGGTCTGTAGTGTTACTTGCAGTTCAAGGTACTCAGAAAGCACAAGCTGAAACTTAGAAGTATGTACTGAACTTGAGTCACAGTTCCCTTTCACACTGTAATGAGATGAGCTACAAGGCCATTCAGGGTGGGAGAAAGAGGAGAGGACTCCACATTATGGTATCACGCAGGGATTTGCCTCTCCTCTGAAACACGCTAGCCATGGCTATGAAAGCTCAAAGGTGATTTGCCTGAGGCTTTGAAGCTTGTTTCCCTATTTTTTCTCAAAAAATGGCTCCAGGTGGTGTGCGCATAGAGTCTTCAGGATTTGGATAATAAAACTGAGCAAGCAGACCAGTTTCATTGACTTTTGTCCTGCTGTGCTAGTAGGTACTATTGAAAATTACTTTTAAGTGATAAATATTATATTAACTAATAAATAGCATAGAAAAGCTATTTATATATATATTTTTTTTGGTGTTTTATACTTATAACTACAGTTTCTTGAAATAAATATATTGCTTCTCTAAATCATAACCAGCAGCATCCTGAAGTCTTTGACAGCTTTATCGTAGCATCAAAAGATTAACAATACACTATCTTGCTCTGCAGCAGAAACAGCTTCCATGGTGGAAGGGCTTGTTGGCTGTTGTTTCTAAATGAGTACCCATCCTGGGCTTTGTACAGTTGGCTGGCACACAGGAAAGCAATCTCTACATGGTCCATGATTGAAACTATTCAAGGATCTAATCCAAAACGCAGAATCATTTGTTTTTCCATGGTGACTACAGCATATATGTCAAGAAATAAGGCTTAATATGATTTCTTTCTGTACTATCAAAGAGGATGCTTTCAATTTGCAGTCATTTTGTGCTAGTCATTTGCAGTTTCTGACTGTGAAATTAAAGCGAAGACTAGTTCGCATTTATTTGTTTGTTTGTTTATTGTGTATGTATATATATATATATATATATGAATCTAGCTGCTAGGTGTTTGAGGATTGATTTGAAGCCAGTTGTGCTGCTTGCTAGTACTTTCCGTTTTCTTGGGGGTGCATTTTGTACAAGCAAATTGATACATGATTATGAAAATGTGGCAAAGTGGGTATTCCCCGGCCATTACACCCTCCACATGTTTGCTGCAGTAACTGGCACCAACAAACTGATTCTCATCAGAGTTTCATAGGTCTGGTATTCTGAGTTAAATCAAATTGGATAATACGGATGAAAGGAGGAGTACCTCAGGAGTACTAGCTCAGATCCAGTGTCAGAACAGTTGAGGCTGAATACAACAAATCAGACTCTATGCAGTGGCCTCAGTGATAAGTTAGGATGACCTTAATGATACTGAGGATTTCAGCTTTCTACAAGAGAAATATGAAAGATAACCATACTTGTTTTGCAACTCCATAGAAAAGTTTTCCGTTAAATGTCACCTCAAGAGATTAATGTAGCCTAAAAATTTAGGGGTGCTCATCTGATGTGACCACATAAGATTAGGCAACCATCACAGCTGCTATAGTGAAAAGCTTCTATATTCCCATCATTTGCGTCTCTAAGGGAAATGGAGAAACACATGACATTTACTGGACTGTGGTTAAAGTGGTTGCCTAATTTACAAGCAAAGAAGTCATATTCTGTTATGAAGGTCTCTGTGGATAAATTTTGTATTAAATACATTAGTTTAGGAGTATTGTAGGTAGTTCATTAAATATATTGGAATTTTTCCTTTCCTTTTTCCACCTATTAAAGGGAGGTATCTTAGGTTCCATGGATGAAAGCTTATAGAAAATAGTAAGAGACCTTTTAAAGAAATGCCAAGAAACTTGCTCCTTTTATGAATAAGTTAGTGTCTATCAGTAGTCTTTTATGCTCAGAAGTAGCTACATATGTGTCTGAAAGGAACCTGGCAATCTTTTTCTAACGATGCAAAGTTTCCTGTTAACGGCTCTGCAAAGCTGTGAGCTATGAAACATTTCTACCAACTTGTCTGTTTTAAATGACAACTATTTAAGCTGTTTATGAGTTTAGAAGCTTGTTATCTATCACCCTGGAGATAGTTTAGTGGGCACAAAATAGGAAAAACAGCTACATCAAAAAATTATCAAATAGTTTCATATAAAATTGCAGGTGACAGCTGTGTAGTAGTTTATGTATACCTCATAGCATGCCTGGAAATTTATCCAAGAAATACATCCTTTAATTTATTTTATGTTAGGACATGGAAAAAAGGTCTTCAAAATATAACCATACTAGGTTCTAAACTTGTGCTAGTCATGGGTAAAAAAGTACAGCTGAGAATGCAGTTCAAATGTATGCTTGGGCTTAGGCTACATAGCTGAAATATGGACTGACTTTTCTATAAAAAGGACTAAGTTATGGCTGTTTTATAAGTAATACACGTTGGTGGCATAATGTCACTACAGTCTGCGGATACTGACCGCTTATTTCTTTTGACTTGTTTTGAACAGTGAAAAATTGTCAACAAGTAGTTGCCACTTTGTGCCTGGACATCAATTATTTTCTCCATGACTGCAAAAGTAAGCTGTATGCCTGCATAGCTTATTTTACCCTACCCTAATCGTGAGCTTTCCATGAAAATGACATGCATCATGGTAAAGGGTATGTATAAACCACCCTTCAAAGTCACAGATGCCATTTTCTCAGATCTGTAAGAAATAGAAATGTGCCTATTAAGAGTTGGCTACATTACCACAGCACCAGCTGCATCACTTTACACGTAAAATTACTTGACTAGTTTTGCAAAACAACTTCTCTGGGAAAGCTGGATATTTATTTCACATACATACATGTGTGTGTATATGTGTGCCTTGTCTTTGTAAAAGGTTAACTTTTACACAACATGACTATCAAGCAAGTTTGATAGTATACAAAGATGTCAGAAGGCAGAGCACACATAAGGTGTTTCAAAAATATGCAACTGTTGCAGATTGCTCTTATAGATAAACAGCTATAACTTCGAAAAGTAATAGTAAAGAGAAATACTTCATGCCCAATAACATTATTTGAACTCATTTTAACTTTCCAGAGAGTTTTAAAAGTTAGTAAGACTTTTCTTAGAAAACATAATTCATATACAATATCAATTATTTCTTAACATTCTATTTACAAAAGGAAATGGTCCCTTAGGACTTCAAATACTACTGGGAACTGAGATGATTTCTCAGAAGTGATATTCGGTATGACCAAATCTGAGGAGTTACTAAATTTCTGAACTAAGGTATTCAGAAGTTCCACAAGTTTACTTTGAGTCCATGAACTATTTATCTCCTTATAATTCAAGACATTATTAAAAAGATAGAAAGCTTTTGGTTTAGAGTTATGTACCAGTGAAATTAATTTTTCAAATTGTTCCTTATGCCTTGAAAGAGAAATGTAATATCATATGTATATCCTTCAGTTTGGAAACCTGGATTATTTGCAGTGGGAGAATAGTGTGAATTTCTCCATTCCTTACTGACATGGATTAAGCCCAGTCAGCAACCCAGAAACCATGCAGCCAGTTGCTCGCTTCCCCCATTCCTCCTCCTGCTCCCAGAGGGATGGGGAGGAGAATCGAAAGAACGTAATTCTCACAGGTTAAGATAAGAACAGTACAGTAACTAAGGTATAACACAAACCACTACTGCTACCAATGCTAACAATATTGATAAGGGAAATAACAAGGGAAGAGAATACAACTGCTTGCCACCTGTCAGACGATACCCAGCCAAACCAAGCAGTGATCTTTCCCTTCCAGGTAACTGCCCCCAGTTTATATAGTGGGTATGATGTGCTGTGGTATGAAATACCTCTTTGGTTAGTTTGGGTCAGGTGTCCTGTCTCTGCTTCCTTTTGGCTTCCCCTCCTCCCTGGCAGAGCATGAGACTCAGAAAGTCCTTGGTCAGAGTAAACATCACTAAGCCATAACTAAAAACACTGGTGTTATCAGCACTGTTCTCAGGCTGAAAGTCAAAACCACAGCACTGCCCCAGCTACTAAGAAGGAGAAAAATGACTGCTACTGCTGAACTCAGGAGAGTTACAAACCTGCTTTGCTTATTTCCTTACTCTGTGTACATAAAAATTCACCGCTGATGACTTCTCTATTTGGACTATATTTTATAAACTGCATACAAACACTAATACTGTGGGACAAAAGACGGCACAGGAGTCGTTTTCAATGAATTGTATTCCCAAAATAAGGTGTCAGTGTGACATTATCTCCATATTAAAAGGGGAAGGCAGCTGCCCCAGTACATTCAGATAGTTAATTACTTGCATGCTGTCTCTTATGGTCTTCCCAAATATACCATTTCTTGCTTTCACATCTGGTCATTATTATCGATTCTTTGTTTAAGGAGGAGTGGTACACACTTTACAGTTTCAGTCCCAGATATGTCTTCTTGAAACTTTGCAAGTCTGAATCCGAATCTGCAGTTTCAGATAAAAGAGTCAAAATTAATATAAAGCTTTTCTGCAATCCTATTTCTATTACTGAATTTCTGATAGTAATGCTGAATCGATCTACAGTACCATAGGCACAGGCAGTCTACATTAATTACAGTACCTGCTTCAGAGGAATTAGAAATACTTCACTGATTATTTTCAAATGTTATTTGTAAGATTGTAAAGATTTAAGTCCTGCGTCTTGGGACTCTTGAAATAAAATTGCAAAAGGTGAGGAAGAGGTGAGCCCATTACTACTCAGCAGTGCTCAGGACAATCCTCCTGGGCCTGTTTAAGCATCTGGCCCAGAAAACTACAGAGAAACCCTCTAGCTTTTACCCTCCATGGAGGAAACATCTTTCCATCACACTTTCTGACTTCACATTAGATCAGCTACAGGACAATTTCCAAGTCAGTATGAAAATAGCTCTAATTATGGGAGCAGGAGATATTTGCTCTCTGAAGTTCATCATCCAACTGATCTGTGGCTTCTTGTCTGTCTTTGATGGTGAGGCCAGGGGGAAAGAATGCTAGACAGATTGAGTGCGTCTCTGCTCCTCACACATAGCATATTGTGTAGCTTTAGTGGGGTCTGCCTAATGGTGATTAGGAAAGTCTGAGCTTGTACCCATGGTGTGGTATTTCAGACCCCTGTTTCATAGTGTGAGCTGTAGCTCTCTTCTGCTTCCTACTGTGCATATTGTGGCTAGCAACAAGCCAGGGGTACAAATGATCATTGGAAGAGTTACTGAAAAACATTTAAGATGCTATGCTTCATTTCATAGTTAAGTCTGGGGGAATTTGTTAGGAGCACTTTGTCATCTTTTCATACCTTTCTGAATGCACAGAAGTGCTTTTCTGGCTCATTTCATAGGCTGTAACTGTTGGTACTACAAACAAAGATTTCTAAAGACAGATATATGTGGCACTCCACAGAAAAAGGGAGATAAAAAAACCCCTCAGATTCTCCAAGTACAACTTAGCAGCTGCAGTAGCTGGCACTGACTATGAGAGCTGTGCAACATTAATTTTTATGGTTTTCTAAGCATTTCAGGTACCATTTTATACCATCCCATGTATCAAGCTTTCCATTATTTTTGGCAGTACATCCTAAGGAATGTCTGCTTCATTCAGAAGTAGTGCTCATGCAGTCTAAAACTGGGGTGGAAAAAAGAGGTTGGGGGAGGTTGGGGGAGGGAAGATACCACATTCAGAAATCACCCTGTGCTTAAGGAGATGCTTACCACTATCATCAGTCACTTCGTGTTTGAGGAAATCCTGATTTTTATGGAATGCTGAAATCACCTGGGAAATCCAGTGGTTTTATTTGCCAAAATTAAAGGCTTTACAGAAACATTCATTCATATAATTGCTTTGGTTTTCTCTGTTGGCTGATATAGGAATGTAAGCATCACTTAGAGATGGAAAATTGGCTTCACTCGATTTAAGGAAAAAAAAGACTATCTTTTAATATCTATTACTGAAACACCTGTTTTGGACAAAGTTCTATAATGTAAGATTTTGGCTTGAAGCATTTTGTAACCAACAAAACTGTGTTGGTTTGGATGATGTTTAAAGAATTTCTTTAAAGATGTTTTTTAGGTTTATGTCTAGACTTCAGCTCTGAGGTCACTAAGCAGCTGTATTTAGTAGCTCTTGGCACACTTTGGTACTCCAGCAGAATAAGGAAATCTGAATGTAGTGTACTGCTGACACTGCTTTAAGACAACATTCTTTTAGCCAATAAAGTGTTAATTGTAAAAGGGCTAGTTGTGAAAATCTTGCAATAAGCTATGAACACCCTTCTTAATATTAGTTACACCACTGCCTTGGTAGAAAAGCAGGGAAACTGAATCCAAGCTCCTCTAGTTCAGGATCAGCAATTCTCCTGGGAGCAACTAGAAGCTGCATACAGTCATCCATACTGAAGGTTTAAACGGACATTAAAAGGTGTGTTTGCTTGGGGAAAGGGCAGGAGGGAGATGTGTAGCTGAGGTCACAGTGTGGTGGCTGTTACTACCTAGAAAGGTTCATATTCTGCCACTTCATGCCACTAGTGTACTCTAGGAGTAATCCTGCTGAAATAATTATGAATGTTTGTATGATTATAGGTCAGTTTGCATCAGTGTGACAGCACCTGGCCCAAAGAAAAGGGAAAAACATCAAAGAGACATTCTTTATTCCAGTTATGAGCAAGAGAAAGGGTGGGTCTAGCAGTCAGAAGACAGTAAGGACTGCCAGGAAAGTACATAAGGGTAAATTTGATTATTGCCTGATGAGAACAGAGTCCTTGTCACCTACAATGGATGGGGCAGACTCTAAATAATAGATCAGATGGGTCTGCCTCTTTTTTTTTGTCAGTTCCGCTTACTTTACTGAAGTTACGGTGTTATGAGGGGGAAGTATATTATAAATTGCTCTCCCTTAAAAAAAATTGAACCTCTACTTGGCATGTACAAGCAAAAGTTAGTATCAATTTGAGAAAAAGCATATAGATATTTCAGAAGTAAAAGATTCACCAGCGCTCTAACATGAATGTGTAATCACGTCATTTACTGGACTTTAGGATCTCAAATAAAGGCTGCCAACAGCGTTTCTGTTTTAACTTAACCTCTGAAATGCTGATTTCAGTAGCAATTTCATACTTAAGTAATCTTCAACACTTAAGTAAAATTTTAAATATTTAAAATAATTTAATTTTCAAGCTAAATAGATATATTGTGAAGAATTGTGGGCTTTGAAATATTGATATGTTTTGAGTGATAAGTCCTTCCAAAATACAGATGCATCCCAGTAATGCAGAGTATTTTCATTCAAAACTTTTCCTTTTAAAATATATATATGAAAATTTAAAATTATTTGAAGATATTTTATTGAAAATATTGAGACTTTCTATTAAAACAGCAGTAATCTGAATGCACATACCAGAATGATATCTTCTAAAGGAAGGCTGTAGTCCTCTCATTTAATGCCTCTGTTTTCCTTTTTATTCATAGTTCTATGTGTAGATGTGGCTTTATTATTTCCCACATATGATATGCTATGGCCAGAGCCTTTGGTAGTGTCATCTTTCCCATTCACAAATACAGGGGGATAAAAACTTCAAAGTTGTTAAATTCTAGGAAAAAAAAAAAACAAACAAAAAAACAACTTTAAAGATTCTAGAAATATGATTGCATTATATCCAGCAAAATATAATTAGCTATCTTAACCTTTGCCAAATTGTTTGAAGGTACATTAAGAAAAAATACAGGTATAAACTGTAAATGTCAGTAGCATTTTCTGTAGGACAAGAAAATAAGAATACTCTTTTTTACCACCCATGTTACTGCTAGCTGAGAACTGGAATTTTTTTGAAGTCTTACTCCTGCATTAATGCACATCTTCACGACATTAATGCACAGTGCTTCAAGACAGGACTGCTGGTTAAATACTGCACACTGATATTGAGCATACAAAATAAAGTTTTCTTTATAGAAGACTTTTTTTCTGGTCACAATTTGGCAGCTGCTTCTTAAAATAATATATACATAATGGTTAAAGATTACTTTCTTCTATGATACTCAAATGCATGACTGCTTTTGTTTTAGAAAGAGCTTTTACTTTAAACTTTCGACAAAAACACCTACAGATACCACAATAAAAACCTGAGACTGTGGAAGTATTCTATAGTATGTTATTGTGCATGCAATTAGTGACAGTCAAAATGAAGAGCCTCTTCACAGGTACAGACCAACCTACAGAACATGTGTGTATGCAGGTTTCTCTGTTGGAAACAAGAGATTTCCTGATGGGTCTTTTTTTCACCTATGCATAAAATCAAAGTTTTAGAGGGTAAAGAACTTCAAGACTTAAATGTATCGAATTATTTTGTATCTCTCCACTACAATAATGTTAATCAGTAACTAGTTCCTAAATTCCAAACAGTATGTATTTTATCTAGCAAAGATTATGCATACTGGTTTTGGCTGGGATGGAGATAATTTCCTTCATTGTAGGTCACATACTGCTAAGTTTTAATTTGTGACCAAAACAATGTTGATGAGCAATGGTGTTTTCACTGTTTTGATGTAGTGCTTACATACAGTCTTTTCTGCTTCCCACACTACCCCACCAGCAAGTAGAGTGGGAGTGCATAAGGAGTTGGGAGGGAACATAGCCAGAACAGCTGACCCCATGCAACCAGGAGACACTCTCTACCAATATTGCACTCTGCTGAGCAATAAAAAGCTGGGCAGAAGAGAGAGGAAGGGAAGATGTTTAGAGTTACAGCATTTATCTTCCCAAGCAACACATGATTGAGGCCTTCTTTGCTGGACATGTCTTAATATCTGCCTGCCACTGGGAAGTATGAACGAACTCTTTTTTTTTTTGCTTTGTGTGATTGGACACCTTTTGCTCTCTCTAGCTCAACACATAAGTTTTCTTACTTTTACCCTTCTAGTTCTCTCCCCTCTCCCACTGGGGCTAAGTGAATGAGTGGCTGTGTAGGGCTGGGCTGCCTCCTGGGGTTAAGCCACAGCATTATGGAATCAAAATGCTGCAGCATTAGCTACACAATCATTTTTCAGACTTAATAGCCAAAGGCGTTTGAATCTAACCTGGATAGTTTGCATAATTTTTTGACCAGTGACTTCCAAATACTTTGCACTATCATTCTTAAACCTCAGTATTATTCAAGCATCACTGTCCAACTTTACACTGCAACTAAAGTCGATTAAATATTTTGGAATCTAAACCTTTAAGTGCTTAAAACAATTCTGTAGGGTAGCTGAAACCTATTTATGATGGCTTCACAAATCAAGTATGGGAATTGCAGTTCTAGACCAACCTAAAGTTTTGTCATATGGCACTTTAATTCTTTCTATATGACACCTGGAGTCCACTTCCTAACTGCATAATTTAATCAATGGAAAAAACTTTACTGACAAAATTCAAAATCTTCTTCCACCTACAGTTTAGGTAAGGCCATACATGCAATTTTTGAATCAATGGTTGAAGCAATGTGCAAACATATTCAGATCCAGAGCAAGAGCTACATTGATTCTTCAAGTTTCTCAAACACTCCATTTCTATTCAGCATTATTATATATAAATTTCTGCTTAAATTAAATTCCACCTGTCCTGTGGAAGGCTAGGAAAACAGCTTGCATTCTCCACCCACACAAACTGCAGCTATGGAAGGTATGGACAGAACGCGCTCCAAAATACGGAAATGAAAACAAGCAAGCTCTACTCTCAGTAAAACAATACTAGACTATTATTTGCCTGAATTATTCCCTTCTACATTAACGAATACCAAGAGACTCCATGAAAACAATGTACTTTCTGCCCAGTAGTATTGAATCAGCTCAGAAAATTCACTTCAACAAGAAACCAAGATAGAAGTTCATAGAAAAGTTGGCAATCTGTAGCAACATAATATGTGCTTTTTACATGCACTTGAGCTCTTTTCACTGGAAGATTCAAACCAAACACCATGTAACCAGGGTTGAAGAAGCAGCAGGGATCAAGCATGAGCTGGAATGGGGAATGCATTCTTAGGGAGCTTTGCTTAGTGTCATTAAATGAAGCGTGATTTCCAGATGCATCTTTCAGTCCGTGCTTCTGGTGAGCCAGGCTCTGACTTGTTTAGCAGAAGGCATTTTTTCTCCCTGCCTTTCATAATTCTCTCAGCTGCAGGTTCAGGAATTGCTGTAACTTGTTCTTTGGAATACATCCTTTCCTGCTCCAGAATTCTCATACAATGCTAATATCACTTGTCAAAAGCATTTTCAGTCTCGCACGCTACCAGCCTTGTCAGGACAATATCTGTTATTGGTCAGCCTGTTGTGCTCAGGAGGTGTTCTGCCAAGCAGCCATAGGAAGCAGTTTGTTCACGTGACTGCAAATGTAAGACAATACAAGCAAAACGAGATGCAGTGGAGAGCTTTAATGCTCTTTTTTAATGAAAAATTTATTGCCAAATGCAAAAGTAGACAGATGTGCCACCCTAAGTTCACAGGACACTCTTAGCCATCTTCCTTTCCAATTTCCTAGAGAGAAGTGTTTGATATATCACAAAAACACCCGTAGTGTGGAACAGAGACTTAGCTGACACTTGTACCTACCAGGCTTGAAGGAAGGCACCAAAAACTAGGGAAGGTGGCAAGGTCAAGCTATTGGTGGATTCTGGTTAGCTTTTGATGGTGACCTATTTCCTTCTGTCCTAGTGCTTTTGCCAGTCAACATGGCTGTGAAGTTTACAAACTAGGCAATAAAAGAGAGATCTGTAATCAGTTGCACAACTGATGTGTTTGCTCTATAGTGTGCTTTTCACCCATTCCAGAAGTTCCAGTTGACCTTGTTCAGTGTATTTCTCAATGTTCATCAGTACATTCCATGAGTTTAGCATATGTGAGCATGTGGAAAACTATTAAATGTTGCTGACTTTAGAATATTTGAAATGCCGATTTTAATGTAGTCAGCAAGAGCAACAATTACATTGCACAATACATCCTTAATTTCTTTTAATCATGTAAAATTTTAAGAATTTTTACCCATGGGGGAAAAATTGTTTTTGCTTGGTCTTCTTGTTTGTTGCAGCTGAAGGAAAAAAATAGAACACATTGTCATATTGGTGTACAATAAAAGTACAGAGAGCTTGGAATAAATATTATATACTTATTTTTTACCATTTGAGACCTAAATGAATTTATCTGAAGATAGGGGGAAGAAATGGTATTTTGCTACTTAATAACTTATAGAAGACTTTCCCCAGCAGAATTTGTGATTCCTGCCATAAGGCAGAAATCGAGTTTTCAGTTTCCAACAAATTAGGCCTCCCCAGAATCTGTTGTACTCCTTTAAGCTCTTCTTCTTCAAGTGAAAGAGGAGTTTCATGGAAAATTGCTGGACACATACCGAAGTCAGTATTTGACAGTTAAATAAATTTGACAACTTTATATGTGTGATAAATCTTAATCTAGTTTGGGAATGTAATCTTCATCACTAATTGAATGTATTTTAGTAGCTTCTGCATATGCCATTCCTCTAAACGGGTGAGTGGCAAATTCCTAAGCTCTCAGTATCATATGAATTATATTTTTCCATCATATTAATACAGTAGCCTTTTTAATAATCAATCAAGCCTTTCAATAATTAATACAGTATCTTGATTGCATAACCCTATCTTCTACCCTACTTCATAGCCTTCCCATTTGGTGTCCCAAGGAGGATCTTGAACATCTTTCACATAAGTCATCTTCTGTCAAGTTATGAAGAAGTTTCAGTCTGTCTGTAAAACTCATTCTCTCACTTAAAAAAAATGGGTAAATACTGTTCGGGTTGTGAAAATACCTGAAGATTCCTTTCAAGCTGATGAAGGAAACCTTGAAATCATGCTTTCAAATTGATCCCACTTGTGCTTACATGAAGATGATTCATTAAATTTTTTAGAATAAAAGTGCTTTGTTTTAAAAAAAAGGATATAAGAAGATCTTGTAGATGATATTAAAGAAGTAATTTCCCTATAAAGCCTAGATGGTGAAAATTGGGTCCTTTTGAATTCATGAGATGTGCCAGTGAAGAATACATTGCTTCTTAATCAAAGAGTAGTGGACTAAGAATGAATTTTGCCATAAATTCAGTTAAGAAGGTATTTTCAGTCCAGATTGAATATCCAGACCAGGCATTCACTACATGGGCACCTGTTCAGTAAAAAAAATCTAAGGGCTAATCCAGAGAAGATGTCAGTCAAAAATATCCTGCTACAAGGGGACAGAAAGAATTTATTATTGCAGTTGCAATTAAAATGTCAAAATCATAAAAAAAAATAAATAAAATAAACAAAACCAAAACCAAAACCTGCTCTCCAGCCACTCCTCTCCCAGTTTATGCTTGTGTCTGGTTTCCTCCATTCTGGGTACAGAAATCACCATTTCTTCTTGTTATATATCATGACACTGATGATTGCACAATGCTCCAATGCCCCTGCAAAGCCTCTTGCTCTTCAAGGGTGTGAACAACAACTGCCTGTTTAGGATTATTGGTATACTTGCTAAAGGTCAATTCTACTCCTGCCTCCAGATCACTAATAAAAATATTGACCAGAACCGGCCCTAGAGTTGACCCCTAAGAAACACTGCTGGTTACTGGCCACCCACCTTATGTAGCCCAATTCACTCCAACCCCTTGAACCCTTCTGTGCAGGGCCACTATTTGAACTTGACATTTTGAAAAGACAATAAAACATTTCTGTCCTGGATTCAGCAGTAGCAGTCATTTTCCTCCTTCTTAGTAGCTGGGGCAGTGCTGCAGTTCTGACTTTCAGCCTGGGAACAATGCTGATAACACCGATGTTTTCAGTTACTGCTCAGTAATGTTGAGTCTGACCAAGGACTTTCTGAGTCTCATGCTCTTCCAGGGAGGAGGGGAAGCCAGGAGGAAGCAGAAACAGGACACCTGACCCAAACTGACCAAAGAGGTATTCCATACCA